>JAGVSP010001031.1:0-61363 GCA_022494985.1 Micrasema minimum
GCCCAGGCGTGATGGGGCCCCCGCGCGTCCCCCGGGGCTCCCTGCCCCTGCCCCTACCCTTGCTGGCCGCAGCCCTTTTGCTGGCCCTGCACCCGCTCACCTCCTCCGGCTCCCTGGAGGGAGAAATGTTAGTAGATAATAGGAAAACTAAGAAATCGGCGCCAATCCCGAGAGACTTTTTCCGCGGCGCTTACTTTAGACGCTGTGTTTAGTGCGTTACCAAGAGAAGCTATTTTTAAGCCGCTTATTTGTACTAAAGGTGATTCACGGGTTCTGCCACATGTTTAGATTCACACCACTTGCTGGCGTGTTTTTGTGACATTTGAAATATCGTTAGTTTAGAAAACACAGAAAATTGACGTAGTTTTCCACTGGAGTGTGATTTGTTTTTTAATTTTTTCTCAGAGCGCCATAGCAAAGACACTCGCTGTAGGGCTGTAGTTTCGTTGCGATTTAATTCGAAAAATTTTATAATAAAAGCTTGTTGCACATCTTTTGCAAAAAAATAATATTCTAATTTTATCTCAAATGATATTTTTCTTTAGAACTTTGTCCCTGCTTCAAATCACAAAAACCGTTAACAATTCATAATTAAATCTAAAAGTTTTCAGACCAAACCGTTTCCCAAGATGAACATATTTTTTTGTTATTAATTGCAGAATGTACCCAAACGTCCAATTGTTTAATATTATTTAAAGTACCGAATTTTTAAAACATTTCAGAATCGGAGAATGGGCAGAAACGTTGGAGAAGAATTGTGGGACCTGGGACAAAGAATTACAAAGGCACCAGATATAAAAGCCGTAAGCAAAAAACAGTTATAATACATTTAAAAAAATACCAAATGAAGTTCTTTAGGCTGCTAAGCATGAAGTCCCGGATTCGAATACTAATAGCTGGTAGTGCCAAGATAAAATGTTTTTATTTTAATGTGGATTCTAACATTATATTTCAATACTGGGAGAGCTCGGATTGAAGCGTAAGTACGAAACAAAAATACATTGCTCTAGGTGTACTACCATTGCAGTGTCCAATGCACTATCGGGCGTAAATAATGAAAATTGATAAATGATAATGAACCTTTAGTAGTTGTATAAACAAACACAAACATACCTATAATATGTCAAACTAAAAACCTTGAAAATTCGATTCATTTTTCTGTTGATGAAGCGAAGCCAAATTCTTTTTTTGCATTCAAATCACCAAAACAAATATATTTCTAATGTTTTGTATTATTTTAGAGCTGTAAAACTTAAAACATATTATTGTTATTTCTACTGTAATTAATAGATTTTAAGATTTTTTATTAAATTCAAAATACTCTTGTAATGACAACTTTCTCTACCTAATCTTTGTTATTTTTTATTTGCAAATATTAATGTTATAAGAGATATAAGGCCCTCCATGTACGAGTAGAGAGAAAAGATGGTCCCAGCTTACTGAAGTCTGCCGTAGAAACTGTTGGTCGTATGCTGACAAGAAAAATGGACGCCATTAAGGTTTGTACAATAAAACATTTTAGAAGGGTGACACCAAATTGTATTTGTACACCTACATAATACTATTTTATCTACCCGCAGTGCATCCTTGAGGTAGCTGAAACAATAGCCGAGCAATATGAATATAATGAGACGGATGCCAATTTTTAATGCGGATACCCACTTCTACAACATTCTCGTTAACACTAGCTACAGTTCCGTCCATGTTCCTACAAACGTCTACGATAGAGGTGAGCAATAACTCCACTTTTTTAAAAAATATTTTTCATTTTAAAGATTTCCCTAAAATTCTCCTTTGTTCTTACAGGTCTTGAGGTCCTTGAAACCATAGCTTGGTCTGAAACGCTTGATGAGGTATTTGTCCAAAACTACAACTCTGACCCAGGCCTTTCCTGGCAATATTTTGGAAGTTCTACAGGAGTTATGCGTCAGTATCCAGCGATGGGCTGGGCTCAGACAGACACAGATCTCTTCGACTGCCGAACTAGGTCGTGGTATATTGAAGCCGCTACGTGCTCTAAAGACGTGGTCATACTGTTTGATAACTCAGGGTCCATGACTGGAAACAGAAATTTTATTGCTACTTTCACTGTAAAAGCTATCTTGGGAACCTTCAGTAATAACGATTTCTTAAACATATTTACATTCTCTAATGATACGTTTGAAACGGTATCATGCTTTAAGGACATGCTGGTTCAGGCGACTCCAGATAATTTGAGAACATTTAACGAAGCTCTTCCAGAAATGAAGCCGGATGGTCATGCAAATTTTACGCTCGCATTTATAAGGGCATTCGAGCTTTTGGAATCTGTAAGGAATACTAATAATTTTTATATAAATCTATATGCATCCCTCATCCTGTAGAGGTGTATAGTCAACATAAAATATTTATTTAAATGGGGATTTTCATGTGTGATACCTTGGACTGTTGGATCATCTTACGTTCTAATAAAATAATCAATATACTCTGCATTTGGTATACCAATGCAGTGCCCTATGCACTATTGGGTGCGAATAAGGGAAAGTAGTTGTAGTAATATGTGCAACCATAGAAATAAATCATATTGTATACCTACTTTAACAATATAAAATTTGCATGTTTTAGTATCGTATCACCAGAGGTTGTAATGCAACTTACGTTGGGTGCAATCAAGCCATCATGCTCATCACAGATGGAGTTCCAGGAAATCTGACTCAAGTGTTTGACAATTACAACTTACAAAATAATGGAACTCACATACCAGTTAGGATCTTCACGTATCTTATCGGCAAAGAAGTCACTAACGTGAGAGAAATTCAGTGGATGGCTTGCCTTCACAGAGGTGCCTAATTGAATAAAAAATTGAACTTTATACTCTTTATTATGTTAGCTATAATCAAGTTTTCCGCATTTTTAGGTTACTATGTGCACATCCAATCATTAGATGAAGTGCAAGAGAAGGTTTTGAAATATATTAATGTTATAGCAAGACCACTGGTTTTGCAAGAAGTAGACCATCCAATAACATGGACTCACGCATACGCCGATATAACCGTGAGTTGATCACTATCAAAATAATTTCTACCTATAGTATATTTGAACCGTTCAGTAATTAAATGAAGTGCATTATTTAGATGAGAATACTGATTACTTTTTTCTGAAATAGGATGAAAAGGTAGCCACTTGGCTGTGGGACATACGCGACAGTATTAATAAAAGACAAAAAATTTACGAACTTTGCTAAAATGAGACGAAAGGTATTTCAGATCTAGAGTTCCCCTGAGTGTATTGTTTGATAGTACCTACCTCTACCTGTGCCCTTGCATCAAACCCTTTACCTCTGTTATTATGTTATCATTTTCAGACACACAAAATTTTGTGTTTCCTGAAAATGAAATTAGATATAAGGCGCATGTTTCCGTCTATAATTGTTTCTACTTTATACGTACCTATCACAAAATAGTAGGTACCTACAATATTTCTTGAAAAGTATTACAAAAATAAATCAATTTACAGTAGTAGTTGTCTACATACACATAAATATGTGGTGTGTATAAATGAAATAAAAGTCGTATTTACGACTTTTTAAAAACAATCAACGTTGTTGTATATTATTATGCACACAAGATTCAACATTTTTTACTCGAAATTGCGTTACATAGGATTTACGCTGCCAAAAACAATTTTATATGTATAAACATCGTCAGATATACGATATCATTTTGGTGTAGGTGGTGTAGGCCGACAAAAATTATCACTTTTCTGATTTGTATATTGCCTTTATATTAGCATACATGCCATAGCATGAGCAACAATATTGTTCCCTTTCTTATTTTTTGCATTGATGTATTTTAGCATGTATTGTACCGTAACTGGAATAGTTGCTATAAAAAGCCCCTTAAAATTGTGTGTAAATACGAAATACCTAAATAAATGTTTTTCCCCTTTTTCCTTAACCGCAAAAAAAGAATGATTAAGATATTAATTGATGAAATTGCTTTCAGCATAATAAAGAATTTCAAAATATTCACTATGCAGAGTATAGACTGATGACATCTGTGGCGATTCCATTGTACGATAGAAAAATAAATAAAAAGAACGATACCAGAACCGCAACTTTACTAGGAGTTGCAGGAACTGATGTTCCGGTTGAAGATATTGATAAATTGACTTTACCCTACAAAGTGAGTTGAAATAATAAAGAAATAATTATATCGTTGCTAAACTTATCATCCAATTCTATTCTTTACATTGATTTCATTTTCCAGCTGGGTGTGAATGGATATTCTTTTATTGTGAGTAATAACGGATATTTGTTGTTGCATCCAGATTTAAGACCAGTGGTAAGTTTTTTAAACAAATTCTGGTTTAACTTATCAGTATTGAGATTTTATTTATACAATTTGTAAATTAATTGATGAATGCTGAATTATTATTACAGTACAAAGGCATCCTGAAAGAAAACTACAACAGTATAGACGTCGTCGAAGTAGAAATGATGGACGATGACCTTGGTATCCGAGAACTTGGTCCTACAGTTCTGGCTCTCCGTGAGGCTATGGTGGGAGACTCTGAAGGGTCAATGCTTGGAATAGGAGTTCGCTTCCATTACGATCACATGAGACGTGTTTCTAGAGAAAAGCAAGACTATTATTTTGCGCCACTTCCAAATACACCATTCTCCCTGGGAATCGTATTGCCACACGGTTATGGCAGCACTTGGATCAAAGTTGGGGATGAGATCAAGAGAAACCAGCATCTTGGTTTGAAAGTTGAAGACTTTTTTGGAGGGAAATAATTGGAAGGTGCATCCAAACTGGTAATAATTGATTTTGATTTTTAACAGATTAACCATAATATTGCGTACTAGTTAGAACTCGATTTTTTTGTGTCACTTGCAGAAACTAATATTATAATTTACTTTCAGGGTGTATTGCAAATACCATTACTTAGAAGGTCATGAGTTTGATACACCGGAGGCAGAATTGTTACATTTTCTGCATAAAATGGGACAACCGCATTGGACATGGTCAGAACAATACGAACAAGATGAAACTCACAACGATGAGTCTCCTGAATGTAATAATTTCATATTGAATTCATTTTGATTCCTACAAAAGTAAAATAGGTTTTAAAAATTTATTTACAAAATTGTGAGACAGTTTTATCCTTATAATACGTGTGGTATATAAAATAATGTTATTTTCGGTGATATTATAAAAATATTTATATTTTAGTAAATTGCGGCCGCAAAACTCACAATGATGACGATTATTATTGTAACAAGGAGTTGGTGCAGTTATTGGTATTCGATGCCAAGGTGACAGACCCTTCATATAATACTTGGTCCTTTAAAGATGAAGAGGAGGAGGAACTGTTTCTCCGATACAATGCCTCTTTAAGATTTGCTGCCACCATGAGTGGTTTAACGAGGTGGCAATTTGTTTTTGGAGAAGACGAAAGTAACACCGACTCGTAAGTGAACTTTTCTATAAATGACAGAAATCAAGTTGACTGTGGATTATGTATATTAAATTATCAACATTATGTACGATAATTTTTTTAGTGAATTCGGAGATTACCATACCACAGCGATTGACGAAACCTGGTACAAGAGCGCGTACTTCAGCATCATGTTGAAGCAGAAACCTTTGTATTCACAGTTGATTTTGATGCTGGATTCCAACGTCCAGAAAACGTTATAGTTACTGCTAGCCACGCCGTATTTCCAAGAGATGGAGGACTACAAGCTCCTGCCGCTGTTCTTGGGTACCAGTTCTCACATCGCTTACTACGCAAGAGATTTATGGAAATCACTTCTAGATCTAAGGTAGGTGTCATGGATCGTGCTACTTGTTTACATATTCACAAAATTCTTAGTATTACATAGAAATGTTCATGAATATTCCATGTCTATTTTTAGTGCGAAGGTTGTATGAAGACATGCGAGTCAGATGAACAAGATTGCTACGTGATTGATAGTTCTGGTTACATTATTATATCGGAGACTCACAACGATACGGGAAGGTTCTTTGGTGAAGTAGAAGGAGCTATAATGGAAGCTATGGTTAATGCAGATATCTTTCAAAAAGTCAGTGTTTTTGATTTGCAGGGCGTCTGCTTCGAAATGGTCATGACGAGCAGTATTGCAAACATTATTTCCACAGTAAGTATTGTTATTTTAAAATGCTTTAGTTATTATTTATGCTAAAATGTAATAATGTGCGAGATGTAATAACTTTGGGTATGCCGCAAGGTAGTGTTCTGGGTGCTTTATTTTGTAATTTGCAAATATGTGTGTTATAAATTATGTACTTACTTACATTTTTTTTTTATTATTTGTTTTTTTATTTCAGCCTGTAAAAGTAATATCTGCGATGCTGCAATGGTTATGTGGACAAGTAGCTTGGCTTCTCTTTCAGGCTAATCTATCGTTTCTTTGGGCACCTCTTGAAGTATGCTCTCAGTCTATGGATGATGATGGTAAATAATAACCTTCATTGTACATGTTTTGTCTTCAATTTTCAGTTCTAGGGTAAAAACGAAGATGAGTTTTTATCTCAAAAAATCCATTTAGTTATTAATAAAAAACCAAGCTCATCATCCATTAAAATTATAATTTTCTACTGCAACTCAGATAAAAGTTTACTTTTATTACATTTTATTTTGTATTTGTATTGTTATAAAATTATTGCAAATATATTTACAAACAAAAGAAATCTACTCGCTTACAATTTAGAAGTATTGCTACAAACCACTACTAATCGTATAATTGAGAGAAATTTCTTTCTGCCTTAATTTTCACAATAACACACTTACACTATTGTAGATTGGCTTCATCAACAGTGGCATTATACACTTTTCTTATTTCATTTGGTTGCTTCTTTAAACTTCACTAAACACGAGTAGTAACTTCAACTGATCTTTGGCAATAACCTCGTTCTATACTTACAATGTATTCGTACTAAAATTTCTCGTGATTGTAGTTGGTAAGCCTAATGTGATACATGTTGTAATTTTGAATTAAATATTTTCTGGTTTTCATGTTAACTGCGTACTTCTGTCGTTTTTTTCAGCTAGTTTTTTTGCAGTATCTTCTTTCTTCTTTGATTTAATATACGATGTTCATGATTCCAGGTAAACTTTTAATAAACCACACATATTGTGTTGATCAATATATGACTATGATAATGGTTTGATAAGATTGATAAAGTAAAGTTACTTGTACAAAAGTAACTAATATCAAATTGAAAACCTAGTAGGTGGCGGTTTTTTGTCGCTTCATTAAATTAAAACAAATCCATCTAAATCAATCAATAAATTCCTAAGACTCTTGACAAAATTTTATAAGTAAGGCTAGCAAAATTCCGCCACCACAAGCATCCCAGTTGGTGTAGACAACTAACGTTGAAAGTTGGCAGTAGCCGCGCATGACATCACTAACCGACTAATGGCATTAACATTTGGTGTGCTCGCACGTGTGTCTGGCAGATTACTACGACGCTTACGACTCGACAGGCGAAGAGGGAGCCCCGAAAGGGACGCCGCCCCCGAGGCGTATGCGCAAGGGCTTCGATTTGGAGGAAGAAGAGTACTTCAGCAAGCCCAGACCACCAGTGTGGGAGAACCAGAGCTACCCTTGTGACAGGCAGGCTGATCTGTTCGTGTTACGGCAAGATCTTCTCATCAGTGGAGACGGCTTCATGGCTAATGGACCCACTAACTGCTCAAGGTTCGTAATACATATTTTTGTTCTAATAATAAGAACATTTGATGACTGGTTAGTTTATTTATAATCATAAAATTAAATTAGTTTAATCACACTCAACTGTATTTCTTTTATTTTCAGACCGTACTTCATAAAGCGCATTCCCTACAGCAACCTTGTATTGGTGGTGGTCAACACCATGTACCCCTCGTGCTACAGGAGGATCCAAGCTAGAGCAAGACCTCTGGACAATGCGGGAGATGGTGCTCCATGCCACAAGCTGCAGCTAGCGGGACTGCCCAGAAGGAGACTTGAAGGCTGTTATACAGACCATCCACAAGCTTGGTAAGCCCAAGAAGAGAAATCTAGAACCGAATACAGGGATCGGGAAACAAATATGACATTGACACTTTTCAAAATTGGTTTGTGCATCCACTTCCACCACCAAAATCATCGTCACGAAAACACTGATGATGTTAATGCACGGGAAGAAAATGTATTCTTGGTAGAGATAGTGTATTCTTGTACGTTTTTAGATTTACGGGGACATTCAGATACATATTGCGTTTTCAGAATAACTTTTTTTGCACAATTTCTGAAAACGCATTCCAGCACAATGTTCTTTATTCAAACAAATATTGAAATATCGAAAATAGTAAATATTATGTGCTCCAAAACATCGACCAATTAATAACGAATAAATTAAAATTGTACAAATACAGAGAGATAGCTACCTACATTTATTTAGTTTTTGAAGTATTTCAACGTTTCATTACTTTGTAAATTTTTTACCTTGTTCATTTCTTTTCAGGAAATAGAAATAGAAGAATGCGGTCGAGCTGGTGATCTAAGACTTTCAATAGGTGTGCTGTCTATCTGCTGGGTTTTACTAGTTTGGAAAAGGCTGTTGTTTTGAACACAAAAAAAACCAAATACATTCAGGACCCGTTTTATAAACAAGCTATCAAGCGTCCGTTAATGCTACGAACCTTTAAATTAACGTTTAATGCATTTACTTGTGTTTTATAAATAAATTTAATGACGATCCGTTATCCATAAGCCACGCCCCCGCCACGCCTACATTTCTATATTTTATTTGTAATTTGTCTGCGAAACTCGAGAATCTGATCTGTCAGATCGCGATAATTGTATGTCAATATGTCCATTTATCCAACAAAAAACTACAATGTCTGGACTACCTTTACATAAATTATCCTTTATCGTTGTTTACAATTAAAGTAAGTCATTTATGTTGCTGAATTTCACAGTTTTAAAGCAATTCTTATTTGAATCCATCCAATTTGGCTGCTGAATGTTTGACATTTCAAAGAAAAGCGGGTCGTTAGGAAACGTAACCCCTCACAATAGTGCCGGTAGCTTTAACGGATAAATTACTTTACCAACTTTTTATAAAGCGGGAAATCGGGTTTTATACGAAATTTAACTTGAAAATGGTATAAAGCCTGACTAACGGATATTTATAAACCGGAATTCAATCGTCACGTCGTTGTCAGACAAAAAAATGTCACAAACTATAAGTAGGTAGTTCCTAAATTATTAAACACCATGTAAGCTGCTTTTACGTTATTTTCCGCATGTAAACGTAAGTTTAGACTTCGTTCGGGTATTGTACTTTGAAACTCATTAACTATTATCGAATTTTATGAGTTTTATTGATTTAACTAGCAATACTTACGAATTAATTTTAAAAAATTGAAACTATCGATCAATCGGTGACAAAATAGCCATCTAGCCAGATAGTACTAAATAATATGATTTATATTGTATAAAAGGAGTTAGATTTTTCTTAGTCATCATTGTTATGTTATGAAACTACTTAGGGAAATTGCTAGGATAGTTAATTTACAATAAGTTGTATGTTTTAAAAACGCATTTTGATAGTTTTAGCATTATTTGATAAAAATAATAAAGTGAATAGATCAGAATTTTTTTTATTTAAATGATTGTTGTGTTTGGTGGTGGTATTTCAATAAATTATTTAATTGCATAATGTTATACAGTATATCTATTGTATAGGTATATAATGTACGACGAAAAAGTTAATATTCTTGTAAATACCTACATGTCTTGAATTTTGAAACGAATTTTTATTATTTATTGTTAAAATGTTTGTTTGCATAGTGTTTAAATTGTAAACAATACGTTCAAGGTTGACTGTTTTATAATAATTAAAAATAAACCCTTTGGTTTACCTGTAATTATTTAATGTTTGTATTTATTTTGTAAATAAATTTTTACACTATTTCACATTATGTTTTATTAGTATATTAGTCAATCCTCCAAGTTCCTAAATTTATATTTCAGTAGCGCGCCTGGAGAAGTTTCCTTAAAAAATATGGGGGAAGGGGGTGACACATTTTTGAAAACTAGAACTTTTGTTAAAAGTTTTGGGGGAAAATGCATAATTAAAGCTGCAATAGATCTAGGTACTTCAATTATGTACTACAATTTTTTTTTTAAACTTGGATCGATAACGCGTGCCATAGTGCGATATGTGACAGATAAAGAAAAGACAATGCGCAAGCGCCATGGAAAAGCCTTCAATTTCGCTATCATGCGCATGCGTGTCAACCCCCCGAATCTGACATTTTGCTCTTTGTAGGAAAAAGGAAGTTGTTGGAAAGTGTTTCGCTGTCATTTTCATCCTTTTTGGTGAAAGAAATTGTTCGAAATGTAATGTTTGCTATTTAAAGAGGAACATGGAAAGGAGTTTGTTAAGCATATTATTTTCTATAGCGATCTTTATTCAGCCTTCCGTAGCTCCCGCATACAATGAAGAAACCATCAAATACGGCCTGTGAGTTTTTCTTTGATTTTCTCGATTTTGGAATTTAAAATTAACTACGCAAACTTGACGGTGTACATATACAAAAATAATATCTGTACCTAATGATTGTCCACGTACAAAACATAATCCTATACTGGTCCTATAGCTAATAATATATTATTTTCATGATGGATTCAAACTGGGAAATATACCTAGGTTCTTTTTGTTCTGGAATTCACGATTTATATTATTTGACAAGTTTTATTTTACATTTTTCTGATAGCGTTCACGCCTGGGCTGAGAAACTTGGAGGTGAATTATGGCACTTTGGAGATTATATTACAAGGAGAAAGGAGGTCCAGGATGTGAGTACTTATTTACCAAAACCATTTCAAAATATGTAAATTCCTATTAAATTATAAAGTAATACAATATACCGCCGCTGTGGTGGTGAAGAGAGAAAAAAAAACATAATTTTCTCAAAAACGCTGCCGTTGTGGTGGTAAAGAGAGAAAAAAAAAACAACATTTTCTGAAAAATTAGATTTTGGAACTGTTTATTAGGAAAGTATAAATATACTTCATAGCAGTGAAGCCATGTAAAATTACATGATTACAATATTGAAATTTGATAAAGTGGGTAAATGCTAGTTGCTTCACTGTACAATTATTATTATGTTTCTAAAAACTAGATTTTTAACTCAAAACAACATGTGTGTGGCTTATCTTTTTACACTCTTTATCCCTATAATATATACATATTTATTTTAGAGCTTTGAGACAGCGCAGATAGAGGTCAGAGACGGCAAGAAAATCGTAGAACAAATGGCCTCTGACATTAGTAACATGATGGAGCTGAAGATCAGCGCGGTAAAGAGGATCTCTGACGCTGCGGAGACCAACGCTCTGTCGTTCCAGAACCATGACCCCCACGCCACGGTGCCCCCCGAGTTCCAGTTCTACAACAGCAAGCGGATCGAGCCCCCCGGAACCCCCACCACGCCGTCCTACGCCCCCACCGGAGAAGATGACTCCCCCACCCCGCCCCCCATCCGGGAGGTTGTCCTGACTCCCAACCCCCACTTCAGCAATATTCCCGTCAACACGAGCTTCAGCAGTGTTCATGTGCCAACAAACGTTTATGAAAGAGGTAGGATTTTTTAAATTCCTTGCCCTCAATGTTGCCAATTTTCTGCAAGTCTAATTTCAAACAGAAGTAAAGAAATAAGTCATTATAATATGTTATTAGAACAGAAACCAGTTATCTTTCCAATAATCTTTCTCATTTTTTTAAATCTGCATCCAAGGAAATTTATGAGTCTGCACCTAATGGTGTAAAAGGAACTGCATTTGTTCACCAAGTGCATTGTATTTTGAAGAATATATTCAGTTTTAGCTTCAGTGCTAGTCCAAGGCAACATAATAATGTGAAATGTCTGTCTCTCGGTGTAGTGTTTACCCAAAGGAATGGTCAAGAATTTTCTACAATCATAAAATTATTTTTCAGCCGATGATGTAATAGATGCGATCCGGTGGTCTGAGAAATTAGATTTCATTTTCACAAGTAACTACAAGGCAGATCCATCTCTCTCGTGGCAATATTTTGGGAGTTCTACTGGCTTCATGAGACATTATCCAGGTAATTATAACAAGAATTTAGTCACGGTAATACCTTCATTATTTTATTTCTATTTCTATTTATTAATAAAACTTAATAAGATTGGTACCTAATAATTCTTTGTCTTTCCAGCGATGCAGTGGAAGGCGTCTCCGGTGGACTTGTACGACTGCAGGACCCGTGCCTGGTACATCGAGGCGGCCGTCAGCCCCAAGGACGTCATTGTGCTGGTGGACAACTCAGGCTCCATGACCGGCCAGAGGAAGGACATCGCCCGCCATGTCGTCTCCAGCATCCTGGACACTCTGGGCAACAATGACTTTGTCAACATCTTCACCTTCAACGACACTGTCTTGGAAGTAGTTCCGTGTTTTGCTAATATGCTGGTGCAGGTAATTTTCTTATTGTGTAATTCATTCATAATCCTGCTGTTTCTCTGAAGCTCATTCCTTTGTATCATTCATTTGTGAACATGGACCATGTATATTTTTATCTATATGTTGTTTACCATGTCTTGGTCTTTTTTATATCCAGAAATATTAACACCATGAATTATTATCACCATTATAATTTAACTGTCAATTGTTTCACCTTCTTAGCATCCTCTTTGTAATTTTGACAGTTTTTGCCTTACATTTTGTTTTAAACTAGACATTTATACTCTAAAACTAAATTTTTGCAATGGAATTTTATTTGATTTATTTGATTGTTTTTACGCCCATAAGGCTTTTACATAGACATTTTTAAATGATAACACAGTAGGTAGCTATTCATTACCGCCAGAGATGGCATCCAGACACTGTTCCCTAAAATGCACTAGATTTGTGTTAAAAACATCAATATTGTTAGTATACTTGTTAGCCAGTGCGTGCATTCTTCTTATCGGTGAGTTAGCACTGTAATTGGTCGATGATTGGCTACAGTAAAATAGTGCATTACTACGGGTAACTCGACCGGGCACTCGTATACTAATTAAATTTGTTAGTTGACAACCATCAACGTTGGACTCTTTCAATGTTCTTTATATGTGAACCCTGTAATAAGGAGACCAAATGACCAATGAGTTATATTCAAGCTGACTTCTTACTAAAGCAATATACAAAATTTTCATAGTTTTCATAGATTTGAAATGAACAATAACATTCACAAAACTGAGTAAAACAAATCTCACACATTTCGTGTTTCTAGTTTTTCAGTGAAATTTGCCGAACATAGCGGTCTTAGAGGAATCGCGTTTCAACATATTAAAACCTTCCTATCATAGCTCCTAGCTCCACTTCTGATCTGAACAACAGTGTTTAACTAAACCTTGTTTATCTATTCCCTTTTCAGTCAACATTAGCTAACATCCGAGAGCTGAAGTTGGGACTGGAGTCAATAGACACCCTGGGCATCGCCAACTTCTCGGCTGCGCTGACCACGGCCTTCGAGCTGCTGGAGGTGTACCGGGGGGAGCGAGAAGGCGCCTGCTGTAACCAGGCAATCATGCTGGTCTCCGACGGGGTGCCCTACAACTACAAGGAGATATTTGAAATATACAACTGGAGAGAGAGACCCAAGATGCCCGTCCGGGTGTTCACTTACCTTATCGGCAGAGAGGTTTGGCATTATTTCTGCTTTATTGAAAAAAAAAAATAGGTTTATAATTAATTGCATAAAAATTCTTAACACTAACTCTAATTTATAAGAATATATTTTTAAATCGTCATTCAAATGCTTTTCCTATAATTTTCCCTTTCAAGGATAATGATTTCTGTTACTTTTTAAAAACGAAATTAGTTGAATTAATTGGAGTAAGTAAAAAAAAATTGTTACAATTTGACATCTCAACAGAGACGAGAAGTTTGGAAGGTAATATGGATATCTAGGCGTTTACAGGGCTTATGACCTGTCATTGGCTGGGTTAAGTGGCCGCTTGATGTATTACAACATTCCCAATTTCACCTAGTATTTGATATCCATATCTGCCAATTATCAGAACTTGTATATATCCATATTACCTTCCAAACTTCTTGTCTCTGTTGAGATGTCAAATTGTAATTATTAGCCCGTAATGGGTGAATCCAGTTTTTATAAGTATTTGGACACACTCAAAATGTTGTTTGAAAAAATTGTTAGTTTGTTTTGGTTATACTGCATTTTATTTTAGACGCATGTCAGGGACCACCTTGGATACAAGACAATACGAGGTCAATACAAGCGTTTATCTATGGATTTTTTGTTGATACAAGGTCAATAAATGTTTGCATCAAACTTGTACCGATTTGTATCTACATGTAGAATGTAGATATGATATTGGTGATCTCTGCCCACAGACACAGAAAATAAATACATGAACTAGTTATTGATAAGTTACTCGTATTATGTCCTTTGTCATTTTTACTATCATAATTTTGTTTAAATCAGATTGTTTTATTTTTATTCAGGTTGCTGATGTAAGGGAAGTGAAATGGATGGCGTGTGCTAACCAGGGGTACTATGTTCACCTCAGTACACTAGCTGAAGTCAGGGAACAGGTCCTAAACTATATCCCCGTGATGGCCCGGCCACTGGTCCTATGGAGGGATGAGCATCCTATTATTTGGACCCCAGTGTACGCTGATATCACGGTTTGTAATTTTTTTTTACCAAATTAATGAAAATAAGGTTTTGCTATGTAATCATAATTATTAACTGTGCTTTAAGCTAGTGTGTGAACATCTTAAAGCATTATAAATGTCATATAGCTTGTCATGTTTTTTTATCCTTTAGGACCCCAAAATGACGGACTGGCTGTGGGAAAAGAGAGAATCGGAAGAGCAGAGAGAGAGAGTAATGAGTGTGAAAAGGAACGCCTCATTCTTTCTGTCTGTGTTTGAAAAAGACAGAAGATTTGCCCTTAAGCAGAAAGAAGTAAGTGTTCTTCTTTTGTGTTATCATTAATTTACTGTACATGACCTCAGTGTTACAGCACTAAGCAAGATTTTTAATATATGTAATTCTTCAAGACTGTATTCTGACGTTTGAATCTAGCATAGTAGCCGAGTAAATATAAGGATTTAGATTGCATTAAAGACACTTCAGTAGATTGGTTTTTATAAATACAAGTGTTGCTATTTTGTTAATATTTCAACACACTCAAAATGTTGTAATAGTTAAATCGTCTTAAAAGAAGCCATAATGTACAAATTCACCAGCTTTTCTTTTTTTTTTCACCCTTGAAATTTAATTGTATCATAAGAAATCGGGAATAATTGTCAATATAATATGTTTTCCAAGTATTTATCTTTTATATTCTAACATTGTCCCCCGGAGTGCAATTAATGCAATCTACTCCATATAAAAATATTACTATTGACTGGTCTATAGAAAATTGATAATATATCTTAATTTTTGTGCATAGATGCATTTTTAAAATGAAGTTCAAACATCTATTTTGCACTTTACAAGTGTATTTTCAAGCTGACCTTGTAAATAGTTAGGACAGTGTCTGACGGAAGTTGTAATGTTTAGATGGAGGACCAGGAGGCCGGAGACTTGCAGGCATACAAGCTGATGACTTCTGTCTCCATGCCGGTATACGATAAGAGAGAGAATGCTGTGAGTTGACTTTCTGTCATATAAATGATCGTTTATTAAAGACTAACAAACTAACAAACCTTTCGTGTTGTACATTCAACTTTTACTCTCGACTGCACATGTGTTTTTTGTACAATGAAGTTTTTAGGTTCTCAATATCTGATACATATTATATTAGAGTTGGTTACATTTTCTTCCAATTTCAGATATTGTTTATGTAAAATAATATGGTTCGCTCTATCAAGTAAAGGAAACATACTATGTTACTGTTCCCTAATTATGGATATAAAACTATAAATTCTGTGCACTAAAAATAAAACTATGATTATTTCTTGTGAATTCTTGTTTTATTACCTCTTTTCAAATTAACATTGTTCTTCATCTTTTTATACACACAAATCTTTTGAAATACTTATACAGAAACTGTTTTACTAACCACAACAGAATCTCATCCAAGATGATTTTTTTTACAAATTTACTTCTATAAAACCACATTTGATTTGAAGTATTTTGATTCCTGATCAAGATACACTTAATAGCGCTATTACCCTGTTCCTTTTGTGTTAGTTTATGAATGTTTGATGTTTGATGTTTGATGTTGGATGTAATGAGCGAAGAAGAAAGAAGTTGTAATTTCCGAATTCTAATACAATAATTGTTTCTCAGAATATTACAGAAAATATACTGGTAAATGAGGCATACTGGGTTTCCGTAACAAGAGAGGTATATCCCGGCCAATACTCACTTATAAAGCAGTTTAATGCAGTTATGTTTTGGATGGTTGCAGTGTAATATTGGTTTATTTCCCCATACATAGGTGCATATTCCTACTAGTTCCTGTCTGTAATGGAGAATAGAGGAGTTGCCTTTACCTGTAGCTGTTAGCCAACGTCATGGCAGACATAGTTTGTTATATTATACTAATTAAAACAATTTTGTGATGTTTTTCTCAAACAGAAAGTACTCTTGGTAAACCATAAATCATATATCAAATCAAAGACATGACAATTTTAGTCTAAAACATTTCTATTTATGCATAAAATAAAATATATTTCTAGCATACGAGGATTTATGTAAAATAATGTCAATATTATTGATAATAGGGCAGGCAGCTATAATCTGTACGCTAAATTATGCCCCTATAATTGTTTGTCTAGTAGAAAATTTACACCAGTCCAATTTATTTTTGATGCGGCACATTATTTGTGTATTTTTGTACGATTTTTACCTTAACAAATTTGAAGAATCAAAATATATTCAATCAGATTTAAGTAAAGCACTAAATTTTGTACTATATTTCACTAGTTTATTGCTTATATTATTTACTATTTTACCAAGAGTAGCTTTCGTATATTTAATAAATTGGTTTATGATAAAATTTTTACATATGTTTGATCGTAGCACATACCTAGGTAAAAAATATAATACTAAATTATATTATTTATAAATAGTATCTAGTGGAAACATTATTGAGAAATTTGCTAGTTTAGGCCATTAGGGTCTTCACATTTGGAAGATTGGGATAACTTATGAAATATTGGCTTTGTGTAATGGATTTCAGTAAAGTTTTTATACCTTATGACTTATGATCGAATATCTTAAATAAAATGTTTGTAGGATTTATACATACATAAATAATATCAGTAGTTATGCTTCGTCGAATTCTTTGGTTCAAGTTATTACTTATGTAAATAGACAATTCATTGCTAGAAGACAATTCAACATACATGTACAGTTATCTATATTTATTTTATCATGTTTGTAAATACATTTTATTTTTATTTTTTAATGTACAACTTATTTACTTTGGATTTTAAATTTGTCACTGAAAATATAAACCTTTGAACTGTTTTCAAACCTATCACACTTACTGGATTTTAAAATAAAGTATTTTTTTATAATACTGAAAGTTTTTCATATGGTCCATCAGAAACTATGCAAATTAATGATAATTTAATCATTTCTTTGCAAACATTATATTTTAAACCTAAACCTTTAATTTATTTTATTTATTTATAGGAAAACCAACAGTCAAATAATCATTATAATAAACATTAAAAGAAAAACAGAGTAGACCAATTAATTAATTTAAATACTATACATTTGAGTTTTGCTACAGACTAAAATTTTAATAACGCACCTAGAATCGTATATGATTATATAAATAATGGTGATTTCATTTTCCATGACTAGACTCGAGTGGCCAACTTGCTGGGAGTTGCGGGAACCGATGTTCCTATCGAGGATATTCAGGCCCTGATGATGCCCCATCAGGTAATATAATATACAGCTTAAATAATGCATCTTTTCCATTAATTACATGACACAATCATTTTTCAACTCTTCGCAATTATTTATTTTGAAGGTAATTAAATATTTACTTCGAAGTTTGAATTGATGTTTTTCTATGTCGTGAACCAACAATCTTTTGTCTGTTACAACTAAAATAATACAGAGACCGCCATAGTATTTTCTACTGTGGCATTAAGTTGCAACGACTTGAAGTTAGCAACAAGAATATCGCTGAGAAGTCAGTTCAACCAATCTAAAGATTTACCATCTACCAATAGAAGAAACTTTTATACACATAAATCTGGGCCTTACAACTTTGTTGTTTTTGTCCCAGATTGTAATATTATTCTGCTCAAATCCTATGAACTCTTGTGGATGATCGTACCTGAGTTATTTGTTTTCAAATAAACAAGATTATAATTTCCTTGCCTTTGACCTTTCAGTTGGGAGTGAATGGATACGCATTTATCGTAACCAACAATGGTTTCATCTTAACGCATCCGGATCTCAGACCAGTTGTGAGTTTCTACATATTTTTATTGTAATAAATATATTTTTTTAGTGTCTGCCTATTACTTTAACAACAAACATTAAATTTACTAACTAAGCCAAAATATGATATATTTTCCTAATACTTACATATTATCAATCTGTCGTTAGTGAATGAGCGGACATTCAGGAAAGGAAAAGAAAGTTAGCTGCAATATCTACATAAATTGTTTCCCGTGTACACTTAAGTTTAGTCCTCAGCTCCCTTGTATTTTTGTCAAAAAATAGTTTAGAACAGTTTTCTGTTTTCTTTCAGTTTCAAGGAATATTAAAACCAAGTTACAACAGCGTCGATATGTTGGAAGTAGAACTAATGGATGATGGTCGAGGTCCGAGAGACTTCAATCCAGAGCTGGTCCAGGTATGAAGAGTTTTTTTAAAATTAATTATGATTAGTTCCACCGAGAAACATTACATTGTGTTTTGTGTGATTGTACAAAATTATGTTTTTTATTTTTTTGCAGTTTCGCAATGAAATAATAACTCAAACGAATGGCAGCAAATGGATGCAAGTCAAATATCATTTTGATAATATGGTAAGTCCATTATTTAATTTTGATGTCAATAAGATCAGTTCGATGGACCCCAATAAAGTATCGTAAATGTATTAATGTCATTTTTAAAGTTTTTGGAACTCGTCAAGTGGATAAAGAGTATTTTTATTTTTATACATAGATTTCTGACAAGTTCCCAAACGTTTAAAAAATTCACTGCCAAATATTACAGATTCACACTTTTCTTGGGGACCATCGAATTACTAGTATGAATCTTATCCTACCACTGTAAATTTATCAAATCCTGTCTGTTTGTAGAAACGGGTGTCCCGCATCAGACGGCAGTATTTCTGGACGGGGATCCCTCGGTCCCCGTTCAGCCTGGTAGTGGCGCTGCCGGAGCCCTACGGCCTGCAGCGGCTCTCGCTGCGCCCCGAGGACGACATCCACCGCAACCGGCTCAAGGGGAACAACGCCACGCACTACTTCCGCGGGAAACTCTGGCGCATACATCCTGACTGGTTAGTGGCTGCAGTCTTATTACACTTCTCCTCACCACACACCCCTCCACACCTGCACAGGTTACAGGAGTTGAGTTGGTTCCCATCAATAAGATTCACAAAATTCACAAAAGTTCAAAGAAAACCAAATGTGTTATCAGGTTATACTGTCGCCACCACGAGAAGACCTTCGTGTCTCCGGAGGACGAGCTGCTGTACTTCCTGGACCGCATGCGACAGCAGGGCTGGCACTGGCCCCTCAAGCCCCGACCCCCGGAACACATGCACTGTGAGTACAGCCGTTACCCCCGCTGCCGCAACTTCTAATACTAATATTACAACCCCAAAACTAACTAGGTACTCTCTAATATGACTTGTTTCTTTTCAGTCAACTTTGACGTTTGATTTTTTTGAGGATTTTTTCACACCAAAATTTTGTTTGTCTCTTTTTTGCATCCATCGCTATTTTCGTGGTTTTGTTCATTCGTCCTTCTGTATAGTGGGGCATTTTGGATGAATACGAATTAGTATATTATTTGTGCTTAGAAAAATGATGTTTTATTTTGTTCAATTATTTTCTGTTGATCATTTACCATTTCATATTGTCTTTCCTTTGCATTTTGTTATAATTGTTCTTCTAGTTGATCGATTCTAACTAAACCGAAATATTGTGGCCAAATGTTCACTACTTTGTTTGATTTGCTTCCGAAGTCCGGACGAATGTAAATGTATTCGCAGCATAAGTAAAATGAGCATCTTTTCCAATAAATGTTCCCCGGTATTTCTTACTATTTGATGTTTTGTGCTTAAGTGAAAAGTGCCATTGAGATAAAGCAGTTTTGAGATGTAAATTATTCTCAAAATGTCCACAGCCAACACAAGTACAGGCAAGTCTGAGCCAAAAATGGAGAAGGATTCATATTTCTGTGAGTAACGACTAATGTTACATGGAATGGATAGATATTTTGTTTTATTCGTGTGCACATTAGCTTTTGTCGAGTGTTCACATACATAGACACAGTACGCAGTCCTGTTGTCCACTCTCGGACTCGAAAGTTCCCGAAACCTTACTGTAAATGTAGGCGAGAGCAACAATAACTTCCTACTTAACCATTTCATATCTTTTCAATACTTTAACACCTTTATAGGAATATCTTGGAGGACAGCATATTCGACACTTCACTGCATGGTTGTGCTTTGTCGCATTAGCGTATTTTTTTAAATCTTGTAATTATTTTTCCCAAAAAGGTGAAACATTTTTTTTTTAAATCACAAGATATATTTGAAGATTTTCCACAATTTCCTGCATGGAGTTAATTTTTGCACTGTGTTTTAGAAATAATTGTGTTCATTAACTTATAATTGTATAAATGATTGTGAATCACAAACCACGCATGTTAATGTGACGCACTCACTGACGAATGGAACAACAAACTAATGTGGGCACTTTGGGCATGTCACCTACCTGATACATTGCTACCTGTCTCCCTCACCTTCAGTGTGATGTATTGTTACAAGAAGTGACAACATTTGCAACCCGTTTCCCTCCAACACTCGGCAACGACCGAGTTGTATGTTGCTAGAAATCACTTTAGAATATCCATCTCATTCACACCTCACATTTTTCCTGATATTTTAGTTTTTTTAACGACATTTTGTTTTATAATTTGAGGTGGAAAGTTTAACTAGAACCAAAAGACAAGAATATTTAATTTTAGTTGAATATGTATTACGATTGTTAATAATTATTTTATTTTTAAGATTCTCAAACAATAATCGTGACGCACTTGGAGGTGTATTTGCTAAAATGTCTGCTGTTAACAAACCGGTTATTAGATGGCATCCGTGTGTGGTGTGGTAATTAAGCACCGCCATCTATTTACAAAAAACATTTTTAACAATCCTAAATATGGGCTTTTTAAAATTGCAATTTTGCGTTACTTTATTGACATAGTATACACCATGTAACAAAACTCGATGTATAAGTGGGAAACCAGTGATTCTACATCATATTTGTAGTCATTTTTGTAGATTTAAAAATTATTATTTGACCTATGTTTTGAGAAAATGGAGTACGAAGTAGATTTTTTTTTGATAATTTTTGCAAATTGTTATCAAATAGAATTTATTTAGTAAATTTAATACTATTTATAAAGAAAACAAAACAATAATCTGCATTTTAATAAGAATTTGTTCAATTAGACTTAATCTGAGTACTTATGAAAAAAAATATGATTTCAAGCTCAAATTCAACAGTCATAATTACATA
Source organism: Micrasema minimum (assembly GCA_022494985.1). Lineage (NCBI taxonomy): Eukaryota > Metazoa > Arthropoda > Insecta > Trichoptera > Brachycentridae > Micrasema > Micrasema minimum. The sequence goes on from JAGVSP010001031.1 coordinate 21,755, forward strand.
TGCGACTCCAAATATGATGTAGATTCACCAGTTTTCGGATTGTACTACAAGTTTTGTTACTCCCTGTATATTACAATATAAAGATTCAATAATGTTATGCATAAAATTTATTACTCAGATAAAATATTATTGAAAATGATCTGAAATTGTACCTTATTGCTCTTGAAGTGCTAAATTGATATTTTTTCCTGATAAAGCTGTTTGAATATTGTATCTTGCCCAGTCGCATTATTCTTGTGCAATGTCCTCTATAAATATCTGCGAGTAGGTTGGTCTAATCAGAGTACTAATAAAATATATTTGTATTGTAATAATGATGTTAATCTGTAGGTGACCGTAGTTTGATGCAAGCCGTTGTGTTTGATGCGCGAGTCACGGATTGGTTTTCTCAGAATTTCACAGGGTCTAAGGAAGGGTAAATATCCATTTTCTTATATCACTACGAAATTAATAAATCATTACATTCAATCTCTTGTTCGAAATCATCAGACCCAAATATGAAGTCTGCAGATAATGTCGCCCCTTGCACCATCATTTTATTGGATTAGCCCAAGCCCCATTACCATGTTGATGGTATTACTGCCCAGGTATGGTAAACTGATAAGCTGTATTTATTTATATTGTTGTACTCATTTGTCACCCATGGAAACTATTCTTATTATAACATATTTTATGTACAATCTTGTAGAAAACCCTGTTTTAATACAGGTGGAATACACGAAGTAAAGTTTTTCACTAACAGAAATCATCAGTTCCTTGTTTTGATTAATGATTTAGTTACAGCTTTGGATGAGTTTGGCTGTGTAACTTTTCTTCTGCATTGTTGGGAGGTTTATTGTAATTTTTGCAATCTATATTATTTGAAGAGACTTGTATAATACATATCGCACCACCAATAATAGTCAATTGGTAAAAAATGAACTGAGAATACGATGTTACAGCTCACTCCAACTGCCACATTTCTGTCCAAGAATCTTGCTTCTATCTCTTTCCTATGTAGAGATATTAATTTTTTTTAAATCCAACTTCAATGAAACAGTCATGATCATCATCATACCATATCCGCCCCCTATGTGGAGCATATGGATTTCACAAACTGCCTCCAAGCCAAGGGATCGGCCGTCAGTTCCCGTGTATTCTCCCAAGTCAGGAAACAGTACCGAAATAAAATAACATTTTTGCGATTTTGATATGTACAAAGGCGGATTTTATTTTCATTTTGATTAAATAAATTCACCGTCCTTCTTTATTTCCAATTTTTAAAAAAGAATGCAGATCTTTGTAAAAATTTAACTATTTTAGGTTTTTTCCCAATATGGAAGTTCCTATTGTAAGAATTGATCGGATGCAAGTATCAAAAATCAAAATAAACAGTGATGGTAAAGTTATTTTTGCTAGGTTCATTACTGATGAGATAGTCTTTTTAAAATAAAAATTAATACTGCCTTGTTTTTTATTTGATCTTAATAAATTTAATAAATACGGTTTCATAAACATGTAACTTTATTTAGGAAGTTATTTGAATCTTAAAATTTCCTAAAACTTATTCATTTTACCATACATAGTATAACAGAGCAATGGAAATCAGTTTTAGGCAATTTAAAGCTTTAGTTCTTGTAATAAAGTGAATTTGTTTTGATTGACCACCAAATTCTTGTGTTTATCCACTCGTTTTACTTTAGATCTTTCAGATTTATTAAAAAGGTTTTAGGAGCCATCAAATCGCTGATCTTCCAATTACTTCAAAGTTATTTCTTCCAAATTATTACCTACATCTTAATAATAATTTATTCCTTATAATTCTCTCTCATATGCTGCTACTGGAACATAATTCTTTCAGGGTGGAGAACTAACATTACTAATGAAATATGAAAGGTTTTTGAATTTTAAAATGCTGCAATGGGAACACTTTGAATACTTGCGTATTTTTATAAACCTTTTAGAAAGAAAAAAAAAAATGTTTAAGGTAGAATACGCCCACGCCTATCGCTGATGATGAAAAACTTTAATACTTAAAGAAAACACAATAAAACTTTTAAATTTATACCATGAAACACGGTGTGCATATGATTATGTATTGTACTTAATAAATCCAAAAAATATTTTTAATTCTTCAAAGGTTTCTGACAAAAAATGCATTTTTTTGTTATTCTTTGCTACAAAGTATTAATTCTGTTCACAGGAAAGAATTCATTCAGAGATTTGGGATAACGGTTTGCCTTTGTAGCGACCCACAGTGGCCTAACACGCTGGCAATCTTTTCCACACCCGGATGATCCCCATACATCAGAAAGGTATTTTCACTAGTAAATATATATGTCAATTATTACAGAGAATTATTGTAAAATTAGTCCATAGCATGTGGCACCCCAGCCCAGTGAGAATAAATTATTTTTTAAATATCGGACAGAAATGCAGTGCCCTATGCATATTTTGCTAATCACTAAGTCTAACGCCTTTCGTCAGTTATCATCTCACCTAAATTACAAAGACGGTCATGGCTGTTTCTTTGTTCAGGCCCGAACCAGCGCAATGGCGGTGCCCGGGTGAGAGGTACCGAGTTTACGTGCGACCTTAATTTTTACGAGTATATATTATTTATCAATTATTCGTGTACAAGCGTGCGGTGGAGTGCCCTATGCATCATTGCTAATCACTTCACCTATCCTCATAAATAAGTCATGTTTCTTTGTTCAGGCCCGAATTCGGTGAGAGGTACCTTCGTGCGACGGACGAGGTGTGGTACAAGCGCGCGGTGGAGCAGCACTACATGGAGCCGTCCAGCTTCGTGTACTCGGTGGAGTGGGACGCGGGTCAGCGTGCCGAGGAGGGCGCGGGCCGGCCGCTGGTCACGGCCACGCACGCCGTGTTCCACGCCCTGGAGGGCCGCTCCGCCCCCGCTGCGGTCGTCGGCTTCCAGTTCCACCACTCCAGCCTGCACGCCCTCTTCATCAACATTACTTCCACTGTGAGTAATATTATTATACTATCTAAATGTACACAGAAGTCATTACAAAACCAATATGAGCATTTTTTTGTAGCAACGGAAATCCATAGGTAAATGCTTGTAAGAACAATCTATATTTAAATGCGGTTGATACATCTGTGGATTTTTGTAATACAAGTATTAATCTATGGATTTTGGTCAATACAAGCATTTATCTATGAGTTTTAGTCAATGCAAGCATTTATCTATGAATTTTTGTCGATGCAAGCGTTTATCTGTAGATTTTTGTCGATACAAGAATTTATCTATGGATTTTTGTTGATACATGCATTTATCTACGGATTTTGGTCAATACAAGCATTTATCTATGAATTTTCAAGATCAAGGCTACAAGCATTTATCAACTGATCAAGTATTGAGAAAAATTCCAGATGAATACTTGTATCAACCTCGTAACGACTCATATTGTATTGTAAATTACCTTAGTATGGGTGCCCAGTGAGGTTCATAGAGACTTACTACATTGATGTACCTTGCAGTGTGGTGAAGCTGTAACCTGCCAAAAGACATGTAAATCTGATGAACTGGACTGCTATGTTATTGACAACAATGGCTTTGTAGTAGTCAGTGAGAATTTGCGTGATGCTGGACGCTTCTTTGGAGAAGTAAGTAAAAAACACCTACTACTCGTTCCATACATTCTATCTTGTACTAGAATATAATAGATTTATTCATATTTCTACTTTTTTTTGTATTAGTCAATAATTAATTAGAAATTGTTCATCAGTTATTAATCTCTTCAATTATTTCGGTGATCTAAATTACTATTTACTAAATAATCTGTTGGGTAATTTGTACAGGTCAGGGCTCCAGTTATGCGCCAACTCGTTGCTGAGAAAGTGTTCCGAAGTGTTCAGATCACGGACTACCAAGCCGTGTGTGCCGACCACCTCAAAACTTCCAATCCAGCCAGCACTCTTCTTACGGTATTATCCTTCTTTATTCTTATGTGAAACTCTATCTGGAAATTTATAGAATGGTGCTTGTTTAAAAATAGGTCACTGCAAATAATCTGTAAAAGTATGCATCTAATAGAATTTACGCTAATATAAAATCTCTGTTTTTCTGAACCATATTTTTGCAGCAAGTGTAGTATACCTTAAATAATTTATTACAAACATGAAGGTAACAGGATGTTTTAAGTTTCAGCGCTAGTCCAAATACAAAATACGAATTCTAAATTATCATTATGTGTACCTTCCACAAAGAATCTTGGATCGGGATTGCCAAGTGTTTTCAAATCCTTTACAGAGCGTAAAATACTTTATTAACCTATCCTAAATTATACTCTAAATATAATGATTGACCACTTGAAACTGCAGTACATAGTATATGATCACATTTGAATTATAGCCCTTCAGAGTAATCCGGCACTTGTTCCACTGGGTGGTGTCCTACATGTTCTGGCTCTGGCAGCACTGTTCCCTGGTGTCGGGGGAGGCCTACGGCTACTCCTACCCAAACGAGGAGGGTAAGTCCCCCACTACCCCCTTCAGTAGACTAACCTGCCTCGTGCTCTAGACATTACATATATTATTATTGTGTCATGTGAATGAGAATGAACCCCTTGTTCACCCATAGATGGTATCTTATACTTTATACTTCAAATAATATTATTCATTAATTCATTTTAACTAGAGATCAATTGTGTATTTTTTCCAATGTTTGAAACCTAAAAAGATGCCTTGTTTACATTTGATTTTTTAAAGATAAAGTGAAATTTTTTGTTTTTCAAAATGATACCTGAATAAGACAACAAAGTACAATGGATTTTCCATATGAATTATTGTAGTTTTGCAATACTCGGATAAGTTGGTCACAGTAATCACAGCTGTAAAGTCTGTTCTCACGGAGGCACTGATCTACTATATTCACATTAATTTCTGGATATCCAAAACATTCACTTCTGATTTGTTTCGACACCTTTCTTGCATTGACTGTTGCAATAATGATATGTTTATGTTGTATCAATATGTTTCTACATGTGTGGACATGTTTATTGTTCATCTGTCGCTATCAAATAAATATGAGAGCATGTGTCTCACAAGAGATTGTATGTGGTGTTCATGATATATTATGTGTTAAATGTTTTATGTACCAAAAAGCTGGTTTTTCCACTGTCTTAGTATTAATTTATTAATACTCATTTAGATTTACGCTTATATCAATCACCGATGTAGAAAATAACCAGCGCTTTTCACTCGTATACATTTCTCTAATTTTCTTCTAAACTTTCCTAGTAAACCCCCGAAGGCACTATTTTGCCATTCGTTTTTGCATCACAACTTATAATGAGTAGGACAACGCGATTCTTTAAACTAACTTTAAGTGCTTTAATAGACTTTATCTGTAGGGATTTGTCCTTTAGAACCGACCGGTCTAAGCACTCACTATAGACTCCAATATCCATACAAATTTCCTTAAAAATGCAAACCTAAATTTTGGTTTTCAGAAGTGGTTTCTCCAACTGGTAAGTTATACAGTCGGCTTACGTAGAGAGTGCTCAATTGAATGGATTAGAAATATTATTTCCCACACCCTCTTCACATCTTAGATCAGTACGGAATGAATTAATTACTGTAAATATGATGCATGAATTTCTTAGGAACAATGTAGGAAGCGCTTATAGTTGAACTTTTAAACTTTTAATCTAGAATAGTATGGAAAAATATTATAGTATAACCTTATTAAAAAATTTGTATTACATACCTTAATTACGTAAATTTCTTGCTTTTTTAATTTGATTTGTTTTGGTAGGATAACAAACACATTTCATATTTTACACACTAGCATGTTGTATGAGGCACCAATCGCATACTTGTATCTGCACTCTGCACCTTTAAACATGATTTTATATAGGAATATTACCACTTTTATTACATTTTGTTTGATTCTGTTTACTCAATGCATTATTTGTTATGAACATTTTATCTCCGAACTTGTACTGATACTAATTACCGAGTACTTGTACCAATAATTGAAATGTAATTTTGAAGTATTTGATGTCTTTGGAACTCATTTCGGATGATTGAATTGGAATTTTTCTGTTTATTCTTTGTAATTCTCTGCACACTTGTTAATAAGAAGAATACAATAGGTACCTACATTACTCTATGTTGTCTGGTATTTGGTAATGATTTCAGCAGTATTCTTGTACGAATGCACTGTTAAACCACCTGTTATGCTGTATGGTACATGGGTACATGCAATATTTCATGCAACGAACTTGTAAATTGAAATTTATGTTTAAATTTAGGATAGATTATAACAATAACAAGCGAAAATTGGAAATGGCCGCAACAGTATTTATAAATTATTTTTAGTTATTATTACATGAATAAATATTTTCGAATGTGTGTTGGAGACAATTTAAGTTTGTACGATAATTATTGTTCAAGGATCAGTAAGTTAATGATCGAAACATTATGCTTAAATTCATAATCAGGTAACATATCATCGGTGCATGACCAAAGTAACACAACTCAAAAATTGTCCATTTTAAAAATTTTATTTTACATTAGAAGATTTTTTTTGATGAGTCTAAACGACACGATCGAGTTTGCCGAGATATGACACGAGTCAGCTCCTTAAGCGCAAAGAAACATTCTTATTTTATGTAATTTTCACAAACATTAACCATCGTTTGCAATAGTTATATGAAATTAAATTATAGTTTGTTATTTACTCATTTTCTCCCACATATTTTGTTGGAACTTTGATATGATTACTTAACCTTGTATTCTTACTAAATGTATCGCTGTTGAATTCCCTAATACATTTTTTTTAAATAGTAAAAATAAATTGCATTAAGTAAGCACCTGATAGATTTTATTAAGCAAAGTTGATTAAGTTAGATTAATCAAATCAAAAATTAAACAGTTAAAATGACACTTGCTCTGTACACCTTTGTGAGATGGAAAGGGTAACACTTGCAAAAAAATATTTATACTTTTCTTTTTGTGTTGTGTCACTTTGTTCGTGCATTGGCAATTTTGGTTAACATGCACATTATTTTTACAGGCTCAAATAAAAAAATGTTTTTATCATCAATTTATCGCAATCACGCTTATTTTTATTAAATTCTTCAAATTACATTTTTTTCATACTGTAAATTACATTCATCATATTTTTAGTATATCGTCATATTAGTATTTGTTCAGGATAAATGGGTCATTCACATCGTTCGTTGTTTGACATTCCAAAGGAGTCAAACAACGATGTCAGTTGCCTTTTGTACGCTGATGACGCAGTGCTTCTTGCTGATAGCGAAGAGGAGCTGCAGTCCTTGGTCACTAAGGTTTTCAATTTGTGCAAGGAGAGTGATTTGTTAATGAATGTGGAAAAGTCAAATGCGATGGTTTTTAAAAGAAATGTGAATATGACCGTATGTAATATTATAGTAAATGGAGACAGATTGAAGCAGGTTGAAAAATTTGTATATTTGGGAAGTATGTTTACAAGAGACGGAAATGTGGGTAAGGACATTGAGAGAAGGGTTAGGAGAGGATGGTTTGGTCATGTGGAGCGAATGAGTAATGAAAGACCGGCTAAAAGAAGTTTAAATGCAAGTGTGACAGGATGTAGAAGCTGCGGAAGGCCGAGAAAGACATGGCATGACCAAGTACGTCAAGTACTTGAAAGTGGTCAAGTGAAAAGTCGGAATAATCGGCGTATGTGCATGAGAAGATGTATGAATGTAGAGGAAGCAAAGGAAGTCTGTCATGACAGAGTGGTATGGCGTTCTATCCTCTCTGCCTACCCCTACGGGGAAATGGCGTGATGGTTAGTTAGTTAGTTAGTATTTGTTTGGAACAAGTCCCATACAAGCTTGTATGCGACTTGTCTAAAGTAAATACAAGTAATAATTGGCCATGCATGTGACAGATAGTGTACTGAGCGGTGTATTGTGGTGTTGGCAGTGATGTACCAGAACTACGGAGAAAGTGACTCGGAGGCGACTAACGGAGGAGAGGGAGGAATGAAGCGCTCCGACCGCCAGCAAGACAACTACGTGGACAAGGCCATCACCATCAACCGCACTAGACCAGCGCCCTGTGATAAGGAGGTCATTATTTTTACTTTACTTTAATGGTGTATCACCATCATCACAAACTGCCTCCAAGCCAAGCGATTGGCTACCAGTTCCCATCCATCCTCTCAAGTCAGGTCCACGTCCCGTAGCTCCGATGCAAAATATCGACGGGTTCTCAGCAGTGGACGTCCAGGATACCGAGTACCTGTTGCCTTGTAAAATAGGCATATAGGCAAGCATGGTTAAGGCTCTCTAGTATACGTCCCAGCCAGCCGAAACGCCTTCACCGGACGACAGTGGATATCAAAGATTGCTGCGTCCATTACCTCACCTCTGCTTGGTGCAGAGGGCACTGTAATAATACACAGAGTGCAGTGAATCTTTATCTTTTGTTACATGAAGGCAAGATGACCTGATATGCATACAAAATATTTTTATGTAAAAAACACATTTTATTAATGGTTTATATTATTGCAGCAAGATAGCCCAATACGCTTTCTACTACATCACGAGGGAGACAGAAAAAGTTTTATGGGTTAATCCAAAATATTTGTCGTTTTTCAGGAAATATTTTTCTCTCCTCTTCTATTGTTAATAAAAGTATAGGTGGTGTGGTGTACCTACTAACTTTCAGTGAATCAATTATGAACTGTCAAACTTCTTCAAACCCCATACCCTTATTTTATTGATGTCATTTTAACATCATGAATGCACATATTTTGATAACAATCCAAATTTTTTATACTTTTTCTCTTAGGTTTGGCTGTACCAACTTCAGCAGTATCCAGATAAGGAGAGGGCTCCTTACAAAAATCCTGCCAAAGGATGTGAAAGGTAATACAAATTAATAATAGCATTTCTAGCAGATTTATTTAGTCTTAATTTCTTTACCTCCTTATATCTCGCTTATTTATTTATTAATATAAAGAATAATCGTCTTAAATAGCGTCTTGCAATTTTTCATTTTAATTTATTAGCCAGTAAAAATATTATTGACAGAGTATTCCGGATTGGCAGCTACATAGTATGATGTTTTTTGTGTACCAGGGCGTACGTGGTGCAGATGATCCCCGACAGCAACCTGGTGCTAGTGGTGGTGGACTCGCTGTGCCCGCAGGACGACCTGGCGCCCCCGCTGCGCCCCGCGCGCCGCTGCCCGTGGAGCGCAACCACAGCCTGGCCTGCGAGAGGGCCTCCGTGCGCCCCCTGCCCCGACAGAGTTTACACTCCTGCATCAACTTCCACCCCAATGTGAGAACTATACTGTACTTGTACTTGTAATATGGCTCGATTAATCCTACTCGTCCAGATATGTGATAAAACTTCACTTCAAAAACTAAAAAATGTAAAAAACATTAAAAACTTCCCCCTGAAAGGGAGAGGTCGAAATGTCGGAGCAGAAAGCAAACAAAACACGGGTTCACCTAAATAACAAAGCAGATATAATAAACCTTCTGTCATTTGAAATAAACTTCACCTAATTTCCTATTTAACAATTTTAGCAAATATAATTTTACATCACCTTAAATTGTGGGTTGCACATTTACATTAAACTTCTTGTGCAAGTAGGTTCTCTGTAAGGTTTCAGGCCCTCTAATCATTTTTAGTTGTGGGTTGACATTTAAATTGCATGTGCAAGTATTTGTAAGGCCTTTCAGGCCCTCTATTTTCATTTTGTAAAATTATGATTGCACACAACATTAGTGCAAAGCACATCACAGTGAAATCTTTACATTCCCTTGTAGTATGCATGTAGGTATTGTGGGGTTCTCTGTAAGGTTTCAGGCCCTCTAATAATTTTGTACAGTTGAATTGACAGTGATTAACTTTATCTATTTTTCTTTTTTAATTTACAGGAGAGCCAAATCGAGCTATGCGGAAGAGCTTCCCATACTACCTTATCTTGGAAGATTCCTCTACTGTCTGCGCTTATTAACGTTCTGAGCTATTTAATACCAGCGAGATACCTTACTATGTGCTAAACTAATGATACCAACTCTCTTTGCTGTGATCCTAGTACCCTATAACCGGCGTTATGTCTTGTAGCAGCTTGTCCAATCACTATATTTGTAAAAAAATCAGTTTAAAGCTGTCATTTCATTGCTAGTACAAAATTTTATGGTGTTGGTTTTACTATTGTAATATTATTACATCAACAAGCATTTGTTAACAATTTTTTTAAATAAATATCGACCCTTTGCCCAACTAATGTAGTAAAAGCCAAAACTCATTTAGGTCAAAATGGCCTCTACGACATTTTGCTAGAAGGGTTTTTAAAATAAATATCGACCCTTTGCCCAACTAATGTAGTAAAAGCCAAACTACATTTAGGTCAAAATGGCCTCTACGACATTGGTTGCTAGAAGGGTTGTTAAAAGCCATTTTGGCCTAAATAAGTTTTGGCTTTTACTACATTTGTTGCGCAAGTCGATATATTATCTTTCCACTGTAGAATCTCAAGCACGGAGTTCAGTTTACGAGTTGTCGTTTTTATGTAAAGTTTTATTTTAGTTTTTCAGTGAAAAAGACCAGTAATGATTTATCATCATTATAGAATTTATTATAAAGCATAGAATGGAATACTTAAAAAGCTCAAGCCATTTAGGCGAACTAATTTTAATAACTCGTCATAGTATTTAACAAGTCCCATACAAGCTTTATAAGGTATTTTTCAAATAAGTACATCTATGAAGAACTATTCAATGGGATCCTTTAAATGTAATGAAAGAAAAATGTACATAAAAAAATATGGATTGTGTGTTTTGCATTTTCCTGATAAATAAAATTGTCTTTTAATTATGTTTACAATATTCCACCAAACTTGTAATGATATTTACAAATTGTAATGTCTCCATTCCAAAATAGAGTCCATTTAAATATAATTAACTTGTTAAAGTAAGGAATGTTCTTATTTTTGACAAGAAATGCTATAGCTATTACGATTACACTCAATCTAATACGGGTAACTCAATCTAATAAGTCTATGCCAAGATCAAGGTATCGACTGTAAACTACTTTAACCAAATAGAAATTTGAAGTCTATAAAAATGATGTGTCAATAGTTAAGTTGAAACAGAGATTACTCGAAACATTTTAAAGGCTAGAAATCCTGCATTGAATATTATATGGAATATATTTTTCCCTAGCTAGATAGATTAAAGTGTTTAATATTAATATTAAGTGCCCCTCGCCTGAATTGAGTCACTGATAGAGCATTGTATTAACAAAGTGTAGATATAAAAATTTATAGCTTTGGTACGTAACATCACGTTTCCTTTTTTAATAAATTATTAAAGCTTAATTTTATCTTTTTATCAAATCAGATATAAATTAAATACATTTATTGTTATTCTTAATATTTCTTGGAGATCTTTTTAGAACAGTTAAAGCCAAATATAAGATTACCGACTGTACATATTATAAATAATCTAGTCATTTTATGCTTACTAATATCCGCTTTTATTTGTATTATTATGAAAATTTCTTACGCATTTTTATTCCAATATAAACACCATTGTTTTATTTATAAATGCATTTTCAATTATCATCTTGTTTTCAAATAATAAACATTTTATTAAAAGTAATATACAATTTATTCTCTGTGTAAGGCTTCAGTTGTAACAAATATTATTAGTAATATAAGAACCTACATTATTATATTATTTGAAAGTTTAATATTTTTAATCTACATTCCGTTATTGAAATTCTAGTCATTTTGTTAAATGGGTAATACACTTTTTCTTTGTTGAAATGTTTATAAAGCGTTTTGTACAGTCTGTGTGCCTTTTTATGTATTATATAAAGATATGTTGTATAAATAAATCATTCTATTGAATATCACGAATTTGTTTTAATTTCTAAATATACATATCTTTAGTGTTGAGGTGGAAATCAAATTTCTAGAAACACTGCTTTTATAGAAAACTTCGTAACTCAAAAGTAATACAGTTTAATGGGGAAAGACTAAATTAAATTTAAACTTGAAAAAAAAAAAAAAAAAATTATACCCAAAAAGCTTGTTGGCATAAAAAGTCTGCAAGACAAAATTTTGGGAGGTCAGATAAAAAATTCAATAAATAAAAAAAATCATATTTAAAATTACTCTAAAAAAAATTTGGTCTAGTTTCATTTCATGTGCAATTTATGGCGGGATACACTGTACAGAATGTATAAGCTCTTGCTATGGTTTATACGGTATAAAATCAGATTTTTTAATACAGATTGTTAGATTAAACTAAAATCTGATGAATTATTTTTGGGCGGCAGTCTTGCCTTCCTTGTCAGGAGTCCTGAAGAACTCCACGTCCTGCAGCACCTCCTGCGAGTGCATGAAGCTCCGCAGCCTGGCGAGGAATGCGTCCAGCACTGCGCCCCCCTGCATGAGGCCCGAGAGGTCGTGGAGGGAGCCCCCGCTGCTCCCGATCCGGTGATCCGTCACCCGGTCCTGGTTGTAGTTGTATGTTCTGATTTTCTCATTACGCAGACCAGAACCAACCTGAAAAGAAATTGTAATTGAATAATATCTAATCCAATATCTGAGGAATTATGAAGCTTGGAATGAAAATGTCTTTTTTATTTTACTCCGTTTATATGGAATAGTTTTTTATTTCTGCGGATTTCAAACTCCATGCAAATGAAGAATATGGAACAGGAAATGTGCCTTTGGAGCTGCTGAAAGCTTTGTAAATTTTAGTAAAGACATTTAAAAAATAATCAGAAGATTTCAGTATGAAATACTATTTTGAAAGTTTGTTACAAATGATGAGAAAGAAGGATCCAAATTCACCTGAAATGAAATAAAAGAGACTGTCCACAAATAAGTCTTGAGTTAGGTGGAGTTACTAAGGTTAGAATTTGCAAAACTATTTAAATCGACAAATATCTAAAATTATTTTTCAGATTACTATAATGAAGTACAAATAAAAATAAGTAGAACTGGCGCTGTGCAACTAGTGGTAATATTATTTTTAAGATGACTAATTTCATGAATGTTCAGCTGTGTAAATTCCAGTAAAAAAAATATATATATTTGAAGATGTGGATGTGTCGTTATATAGTATATTTTTAAAAGTCTACCTTTTACCAAAAATTAGCAGAAACCTGAATAAAACAGTACTAAGTTCAAAATTTTAAATCCAGATGACTCAGCTTTTCATTTCTGCTACATGACATCTGGGCACATCATCATCATCATCATCATACCATATCCGCTCCGTATGTGGAACATATGGATTCCACAAACTTCTTCCAAGCCGGTTCATCATAGTATGTACATGTACATGTATCGCAGCAGTGACATATACGTACGACAGTAATTGGTAATTTTTTGCTAGGAGATATTACAGATTACAGACATCATTATTCCAGATATTTACAGATTAAAGAGCTCACCTGTGACTTCCTAAGATCTTTCCCCTCCCTGGCCTGCTTCTCAGACTGCTGCTGATACAGCAGAGCCCGCAGCTTGGCCAAGGCGCTGCGGCGGTTCTTGTGCTGGTCGCGCTCCGTCTGGCACTCCACGGCCAGCCCCGTAGGCAGGTGGATCAGCCGCACCGCGCTATCGGTCGTGTTCACGTGCTGGCCCCCAGCGCCCGTGGCGCGTTTCGTCTCCATTCGGATGTCGCCCGGGGGGATCTCTATCTCTATCTTCAAAGAAAGTGAAGCATTGTAAGTATAGGTGTTAATAAGGAGAGGAGCCTATTCCCAGTAGAGGTAAATTTATAAAAAGTATATTTATAGAATTAATGGTGCCTTAGAGTCGGTCGTATCTAAGTGCTTATCAAAAGAGGCTAAATTGGCAGTTCATAATGGAGTTCTTCAAAAAGAAGGATGAAAGTAGACTGAATGCAGTTGAAATGCGATCTCTCGGGCGAATGTGTGGTAAGACTATGTATGATAGGTGTACAAATGCCGAAATTAGAGCAGAGTGCAAGGCTGAGATAAGCATTATCGACAAAATTAAGAAAGGTCTTTTACGATGGTTCGGTCATGTAGAGCGAATGGATGATGAAAGAACGGCCAAAAAAAAAAATATATGATGCGACTGTGCCTAGATGTAGAAATCGAGGAAGGCCGAGAAAGACATGGCATGATCAAGTAAAACAAGTGCTTGAAAGTGGGCATGAAAGAAGTCGGAATAATCGACGTGCATGCATGAGAAGATGTATGAATGTGGAGGAAGCAAGAGAAGTGTGCCAGGACAGAGTGGTGTGGCGTTCTATCCTCTCTGCCTACCCCTTCGGAAATGGCGTGATGGTTAGTTAGTTTATTAGTTATATTTATACACTATAAACTAATGAATAAATAACATTAGATGTTTAGTTACAAAAAAGAAGTAAGTAGGTACTTATTCAAGTTTACACAGTTTCAATAATAATAATTGGCCCTCACTAAATGGCTTATAAAAAAATGGTAGGAATTGAAGTGCTTGTTAATTTTCTTATAACAGGATTTTAGCTATGACTTACTTCTGAGGGCTGCAGCATGACGGCGATGCTGATGGTGCTGGTGTGCAGCCTGCCGCCCTTCTCCGTGGCGGGGACGCGCTGTACGCGGTGCACGCCCCCCTCCAGGCGCAGCCCCTGCAGCGCCCCCGGGCCCGACACCACCGCCTCCGCCTTGCGCACCCCGCCCAGCTCCGTCCCGTCCAGCTGCCTCACCTCCCACCCCCAGCCCTTGAACTTGGCGTACGACATGTACATGTTATAAACTTCCCGCGCAAACAGCATGGCTTCCTGACCGCCCACGCCAGATACTATCTCTAATATGACGTCTGAAGACCCGTAATTAACATTATCATCAAAAAGAGAATTTAACAACTTTTGATCTAATCCTTTCAATAACTCATTATAAGTGTCTCTTTCTTCTTTAACTAGCTCTAGTAAGTCTTTATCTTTTGAATCCTTTTCGTTTAGTTCTTCTAAGTTGTTTAAATTCTCAACGATGCATGATCGTTCTTCCAATACTCTAACAAGTGGAAGTAACTGTTGTAGCCTGTTCTTCTCGATGACGGTTAAGGATAGTTTTGTGTGTAAATCCCAATACTCCTTTTTCATGTATTCGAAATACTTTAAAACGGCGGGATCCGAAATTTCTATTAGTGGTTTTGATGAGCATAATCTGTATGCAAATGTAAAACTTTGAAGGGGTTGTAATTTAAATTTAAATGGAGTAAGTTTATATAAACCCCGAAAGAAATTCATTATACTCTATTGAATAAAAAGAAGAAAACAAATAATGACACTATTTTTCCATTAACACATAACCATACATAACCTCAATGTGTTCTGTCAAAATCTGACAGCTGACATAATAATATCTTATTCTTGCCATAAAAAATAAGTCTTGCAGCTGTAGTAAAATAAAATAAATAGTTGCATACTTACACTTAGTAAGGACTTTCTTAAGCCACTTTTACATGGGACTCTTTATTATACAAGGTGGAGGCAAAAGTAATAAACTTATCATGAGCGATGTGGCCCATTTCCATCTATGCGGATATATAAGAATAAACAAAAATTATCGCATCTGGGTTACTGAAAATCCGTATATTATGACTCACGAAGAGCCATTACACCGGTTCAAAGTTACTGCATGGTGTGTTGATTACGCTGAAGGAATCGCTGGGCCTTTTTTTTTAGGACGCTTCGGGCCAAACGATTATTCGATAATTTGTCCACATAACAAACATAATTTATTACTTGCATAATATGATACCTACATAATAATGCCTAATAATATTCATCTTACATTCATGTAATAAAATGATCAAGTACACTGCACTTGGTGTACCGATGCAGTGGCCTATGTACCATAGGGTGTGGATAAGGGAAAGTAGTAGTAGTAGCAAGTTGTCGATTATTGTTTTTGTAAATTATCTCTGGATAAAGCAATTTGTTAGAAATAATAGAACA
This sequence comes from Micrasema minimum, assembly GCA_022494985.1. Classification (NCBI taxonomy): domain Eukaryota; kingdom Metazoa; phylum Arthropoda; class Insecta; order Trichoptera; family Brachycentridae; genus Micrasema; species Micrasema minimum. Next base: position 37,707 of record JAGVSP010001031.1, read on the forward strand.
ATATAGTATAATATCCCCGTTTATTTATCTGATTTCTCGAGAAAAGCAATGAAGTCTGTATTGTGTATGCTGTATAAAAGTACATAATGGCATTACTTTAGTGCTAATACCTACTGCTAATTACTAGACTTACACTTAGTATATAATATTATTTACACCGTGTTTCACGATGAGACCGCGAAACTCCGGAGGGTGATTATTCATGATGTTCTGAGAAAAAAATCCCAATAAAGTTTTTCAAACAACTCAATTTTAATTTCCTAAAAAAATATGAATAAAAATTCACATGTGTAGTACTGACTTAAATTTGTATACTGTAAATAATATATTTTTGAAACATAGACCAAAGATTTAGATTCGAAATTTGAATTTTTATAAGGATTTTTTTCCCAGAATACCATGAACAATCACCCTCCGGAGTTTCGCGGTCTCATTGTGAAACACGGTGTATATTATATTTCTTTTGTTTATTACTTTGACATGGAAATAATAAGATAAGATACAGTTTATTGTCTTTAAAGCATTTAGATACACATTTCAATACTTCCTGTTTTGAATACACTATATTTTACAACTAAAGAACCAGACCTACTTTGCTAGAGGCTGTTCTCAAATTACGCAAACAATTTTTTTTTAATAATCCGCCTCGTGGTATAGCGTAGCGCGTCGGGCTACTGTGCATGATTCCCGATGGGTATCAAAATGAAATATTTATTTAAATTTTAATCACAAAAAATTTCGTATGTTATACCTACCTTGGACTAGCGCTGAAGCGGAAGACTGATCATCTTGCCTTCATGTAACAAATTATCAAGATTCATTGCACTCTTCAAGTTGTTCGGAAGAATGTTGATGTCCATCAATAGTCCGCCTTCTCCATGATGAGTTTTCCGTGGTTTCCTCATTATCTCAGGCAAATTCGAAGAAGTCTCCTTTGGTCCACACCAGGTGTATAGGTCGCGTCATGTAAAAAGAACGCTGGCGGTCAAGCTGCGCATTAGCGCATTAGGCGATTATCGGTCTTATATGGTACGCGGGGTGGGCGGGTCACATGCGCAATCACACCCCCTCCACTTTCTTCCAGCGTTCTTTTTACATGACGCGACCTGTGTCCCGCCTGACCCCAACACAATATAAGTATATAAATATGAATAATCAATTATTAAGAACTATAAAGATAGAAAATTCACCTGATGAAATATATTACATGTATAATATTACCATGTGCACCATAAGCAGGGGAAAAAATAAATGTAACCCCCATTTAAAAAAAAAAAGTGCCCTATTGGATGCGGATAAGGAAGAGGAGTACCTACCGAGTATCTTTTTTTCGGGAAATTTTACCCTCCCCACTTTTCAAGTTAAAAAAAATACACTTAGGTACTGCAAACCTACCATCCCTTCATTATTTTCAGACGGCCCAACTACTATATTTTCAATTTCGGCCCATTTACTATAAATATTTATTAAAAAAAAACAACATTTGCGTTCATAACGATACCTACTTAGACAAAATATTTTCATTTTGGTGGTAATTTCAAATACTAATAAATGAATGTGCCAGAAATTAGGAAACAAGTTGCAGTGGAGCGGGAACAGAACCCGCGGATTCAACCTCACGGAGTCCGCGCGACTCTACCACTAGACTACATCTCGATTCGTAAATTAATCATTTATTTATTACATTTCACATTGAATATAATCACAATAATGGGATGGCGACTCAATCAGTAGAGACCCATGCCAATGATCAATTTATCTTAATCATAGTAATAATAAAATTTTATTCCAAGCCCTGAGGTGGGGAGCGCAAGCCTCTATCGTTCATATAAGAGACAAAAATAAATAAATATAAAAGAATACAACAAAATCCGCATAACTTTAAAACAGAGAAAAATGCCTTATGTTGTCACGTCCAGTTGCTCGATCACAGATCAGTACCGACTCGGTAATAAGCGACGTGATAACGATTTCTTACCCATGGATGTTTAACGTTTTCGCGATCACAATGGAACACGCGTTAAAAGTTATCGATCGGGATTATTAAACGAGCGCATACTAGTCGCGAGCCATTTCCCGAGATATATCTTATTCGCACAAATCTTCATTCAATCTTTATTATAATTTAGCCGGTTTTCGGCAAGCCAAATATTGAGAAAAGCAGTCGAAATAATAAAAAATCCGACAAGCGCGATTATTTGACGTTTGACGGACGGACGCGATATAGCGTAGTTCGGCTCCGCTCGGCTCAGATCGTCGATGCTCGGCTCAGCGATCGCAGTATTGAAAGATATGTCATTGTGATCGCTCAAATCGTTAGCGTTAGCACATGAATAGCACGCTTTTAACTACGTCGATAGTTATCTGTGCTTGCGCTACGTTTCGTTTTTTTCGTTAAAAGAAAGATGTTTACGAGAAATAATGAATCAATCATTATTTATTAAAATGCTCTTAATCTTCTTTTCTCTGAAAGCGCTCTATAGATAAGATAGTGTATGAACGGTTTACTATACCTTATTTGTTTATGTTACCTTTCTGTTTACGAGTAACGTCAGAATTCCATCACCAATAATAACATCAGTACCTATATAAACTTTAAGTGGTTAGAAGAGAATTCAGTACAAACTTCTACTTGGTAGCTTGTGATTTACAGAAACAATAAGAAACACGATGAAGACTTTTTTCTTGGGATTTGTTGTGGTAAGATTTTTATCCTATTTCCAAAATTTCTTACCTACAGATATTATTGATATCCCAACAGAGACAGAGAAACTCTGGAAACGAATGTTGATCATCTAGGCGTTTACAGGGCTTATGACATGTCATTGGCTGGGTTAAGTGGCCACTTGATGTATTACAACATTCCCCATTCGGCCCATCATATATGACAAATTTTTGAATCTTGTATATATTGAACTCGCGTTCGTAATTCACATTACAAGTGAATTTTTTTTCTGGTGACATCAGCTGTTGAGAAGATTGTTTGTAAGCGCCTAGATAATCCACATTCGTTTCCAGAGTTTCTCTGTCTCTGTTGGGATATCAATAATATCTGATATTAGCCCAGCATAGGTATAATCCAGTAATTTGTCTACGAGTATATAAATTTATTTATTTATTTATTTAATTACAGGTAACTCTGACAATGTGACAATATCTATCATTTTAAAACCTAAGTTGATAATAATTACATACACGGTTTTATTGCAAGTCAATTACAGAATTACACAGCATTATTATTCTCGTACACAATTTACAGGTTTAAAAAGCTTTAAGTAGTTTGCATTAATATGTTCGATCAGAGGTTATAAAAGGATTTCAAGTTCCTCTTGAATTTACCACATCTCTCATTAAATACATCAATATTTAAATGTTTTTCTATGTCATTGTACAGTCTTAACTAGGGATGTAACGATACATGATTTTTCCGATACGATACCGATACCGATTATTAAGGAAAATAATCGGCGATACCGATACAGATACCGATATTGATGGCTTAGTAGATAAGTGCTACGTATATGTTAAACAAATTTGAAGGAAGTTATTAAGGAATTGACATCACACATACATATTTTACACCTGTCTTCCTTCAAAGTTAATTTCATATGTATGAAAACACCTTTTTGTATTTAGGTTCTGAAGACTGCGAAGGAAAAATAAAAATTATTAAAAAAACAGTAATGAGAATGTTTTCAAAGAATCATTTATATTCGTTTCAAATAAAATCAATCACATAGTTATTTAAAAACAGATACATAAAGTCAGTAATTAAAGTTTACTTTTGGTAGATTTTTGTTAAGAAAACAAAGTTTATTCAAAACTCAGCAGATAATCTGTTACGCAAATCTTTTGTATCAGGCCTGCAGTTGAGAAGAGACGTTTGAAGCTTTTAGAACTGGTCGATAATGTCAGTGTTGTATCGGCGTTGGCGATATATCGGCCTGCCGATTATATCGGCCGCATATCGGTATCGGTATCGGTATCGTTACATCCACCCTGAACGTGCAATGCGTCACCAAGACCGCTGTCATGACCTGCTTAGGAACCCCGAGGCTGATCCGCTGTCTCCACTGGGACATTCTGTAACGTCAACATGTTGCCGTGGTGTAGCGAAACCTACACCCCACTGTGCCCGCGCTAGACAAGGCCGCTTACTGTAACTTTTCTGTTAGTGCAACTCGTCACTTAGTGGAACTAAGATTTGTTAGCAATAACACATTTTCATTGTTTTAATAACTTTAAAAAAATATCATAAACAATATGTACTACTACTACTACTTTCCCTTATCCGCACCCAATGGTGCATAGGGCACTGCATTGGTACATCAAGTGCAGTGTATCTTGATCATTTTTTATTACATGAAGGTAAGATGATCATTCTTACGCTTTCAGTTTACTATAGGTTGTCTATGTTTAGTCGTGAACACTCTATGTACAAGCGGGAAACTGGTGAATCTACAGCGTATTTGGAGACGATTGTGTAATATGATTTTTTAATCTGAGCCTGAATTTTTTTTACTCTGGAGCCTGAAGTTTTCATAAGTATGGCAGATTAAGTAAAGTTGCTCAAATTCTTATTAAACGTGTTTTTTAATTTTGTTTTCTTTATGGAAGTATTAATTTGAGTAAATACATGAGATTTGATAACAATCTGCAAAAAAAAAAAAACAAAAAAAATTCAACTTCGTGCTCAATTTTCTCGAAAACTAAGTGTCAAATCAAAAAAAATTTTCTCGGCAAAATCGTGTATGGTGTAAAATCGTTCGTCTCGCGTCAAACGTTTTCTTCCGCCTGTAATAATAAACCATACATATTCACTGGTTTCCGCTTAAACATAGGTTCTTTTTGTTTCCTGTCCCTGTATGCTATATAGTGTAATGCCACAAAATAATAGCTTTCATAAGAGATTAATTTATGAATAAAAATATATAGGTACTAGATAATTTAAGACTAGTTCATAAGTTAAATAAATAATTAATAAAAGTTTAAAACAGCTTGTTATTTTCCAAGTGACTAAAAATGTATTACTAATCCTAGATTAGTTTCGAAGTAAAATACTTATTTTTATTTCTTTGGGGATGCATTGCAAGATGTTGGTTGTTTCGGAAAATAAAGTGAGCTTGCTAGGTTAACCTCTAGTTATAAATTTATATAGAACAGGCTTTTATCAATAGGAAAGAATATGAGATTTGATATGTTCTACATATAAAAGCAATTTTTAAAAATAATTATCGTCATTTTTAAAAGTTAGAAAAAAACCTTTTTTTTTAAAAAAGTATGACGCGTTCATTTATTTCCATTGAGTATTTCCAGATATTTGATAACAAAAGACAGACAGACTCGAAAAAAATTAAAGCGCTTTCTCTCTCTCTTCGTACGGCGTGACGTCAGACACGATCAGCGCTTCGATTCTGTGAGTGTTTCCCGCTTGTACACTGCGCATACGATTTTGTACTGAATTCGTATGCGCATAAAGTGTCTAAAATTAATTTAAGCCCACTAATATATGGCGCAGTTTACTACTAGTTTCTGTGCAGTCTGAAAACGGTCCCGTATAAAGCTAAAACTGCATGAAAAACTGTGTGCTAGTGTCAGATTTAAGCTGACATGACAGTCAATGTTTTTTATGTAAACGTTTAAGTAGACATTGGTTTATTGTATGCTTTTAAATACGTAAAAAACCAATAACATATTTACATTATTAGCTAAATATATACAATTTCCTAAGAGCAAAACATACGATAATAAGATTACAATCGCGTATCAAAAGCGTGTCTTTTGACAGAAGTTTGACAGACTGCACAGTTTTCTGAACAAGAAACTGTGTAGTTTTCTGAACAAGAAACTGTGTAGTTTTCTGACTCAAGTAAAGCGCTTTCTCTCTCTCTTCATACGGCTTGTAATCAGACACGATGTTCGTTTTACATTTTCAGGCGGAATTTCAAAATGTCAATGTTCAACGTCGCGTATCTCGCTTATTTATTCCAATATAAAAAAACATTTTCACCTATCGTCTTGTGATTTTTCATTTAAATCTATTGAAAAAAAAAAAATATTGACAAAGGCTTATTTGATTGCAATAAAACTTTAAATTTAATATTGTGCATTACCCATAGTCAAATACTATGCACCTATCATGTAAGTACGCAAGATAGGTAAGGGACATGTGAATTTTTGATGCTACAAGTAGTAGTATTAATATCAATCAAGATATCTGTAAATCATAGCGATTCCATAATCATTTGTTAAAGACACAATATACTCGTAGGTACTATTTAAAAACGATAAGATAAAAGTGCTCTGATATAAACTTGTGTAAACAGATATAGATAGTTATTTTTTTAACTATAAATGTTGAAAAAGGGAGCAGTAGGTAGCGAAAATTAATAAAAATGAAGCATCTTTTCATGCTGACTGTTTTGGTGAGATTTTTATATTTTTCTTAATTCCAATAAAGTTCGTCGTTTTAATATTTTACAAGATTTTTTTTTTGAAAAGGCAGCTCTAACTAAATTTATCGTCAATAATTATTATTATTGAACGTGGCACGAGTACCTACCTACCTAAAAAAATTTAAAACAACAAAGCAATACATTTTATCGCATTACCTAATGTATTTAGTCTATTCCATAATTTCATTTTATTAAGTTGTTTTTTCTTAATATCAGAACATATTTTATAAACCTTATCTATATTCCATATAGTAATAAGTATTTTTATTTATTATATAATAAAGAAATAATAATTTTCAAAAGCAGGTAATGTTTTTCATCATCAAGGAAATTAAGATAAATTATCTAAAATTTGGTTAATTCTACGTCATACTTATTTTCTTTATTATACAAGTTTACATAATAACGCCACAATTTACAGTAATTGGATGTCGCCACTCCACCGGCCCTATAATATAAAATATATTATACCAGACAAATAAACATGATTATAATGTAGAGATTATCTTTCTTTATGGTTCTTGAAAGATTGATTAATGTCCACAGATCCTCGCCCTATCTTATTCCGTCGCAGGGGATGTGGGATGTGCCCAGTGTAACAGCCTTAACGTTCAGTGCATCTCCAAGGACACTGTCATGAGCTGCGGTGGAATTACTCCGCAACTAACTCGCTGTCACGCCGGAACATTCTGCAATGTCAACATGTTGCCGTGGTGCGGTGAAACCTACACCCCGCTGTGCCCGCGTTAGACAAGGGCACTGGACACGGACACTCCTTAGTGCAACTTTACACTTAATGCAACTCGTCACTTAGTGGAACTCCTCGTCACTTACGCTAATAAAAGCACAAACAATGCATATTCTTTTTATTTATTTTGAAAACACAAGGAAAACAACAACACGTTAACAAATCATACAAGTTCCTGATAATAACTAATGATGCCACGAATATTCGGCAACTATTCGGTATTCGGCCTATTCGGCCACTTTTTTGCTATTCGGTATTCGGCCGAATAGTGCGTACTATTCGGCCGAATACCGAATAGCAAATCATGTAAAAAAAGACACGTTATTTTACTCAAAAATTATGTATTTATTTCCAAATTACAACATTTTAGTACTTAAAATTAATCAGTGGTAAGTTGTGATGGATAAAAACGAGCTTTTCAGCATTTTCTGGTAGCAAACGATTGCGCTTTTCATCGTAAACGTTACCAGCCTCAGAAAAAATAACCTCTCACTATAAACGCTACTTCCAGGCGAAGAAAGATAAACTTTTGCAAATTTCGAAAGGTTCGGGTATTGTTTTTCGTTTGCTGACCACCACTTGTAAGGATCGGCCCTTCCGATCTAGGCGAACTGTTTTTCAATAAAAATCTAACTCGTTTGCCACAGCATTCTTCTCCACGTCCTCCTCATCATTATTAACATTATCTGTAGCGACTTCTTCAAAACAGTTCCAGAAACTGTTGTGTGTTTCAACAGTCCTATCATTTTCATTCGAGTTTCTTTTTCTTACGCGCTGGAGAAGAATCGTCATCGCCGCCGAATATTCGGCGCTTCGGCCGACAGCGTTGCCGAATATTCGGTATTCGGTATTCGGCCAATTCACTATTCGTGGCATCTCTAATAATAACGTAACGTACAGTATGTCTGTATCATTCATTTATAATACACTTAGATAAGTTAGATCTGCCTTGCAGAGCAAATTATTTAGAAAAAGTAATGACACGAAGATTCCGCACCTCAATACACCTACACGGGTCGACCTATCAGAGCCCTTCGACTGCCGGCAAGCATCCGCCCACACATCGCAAAAGGTATGGGCTAAATATAGGGTTACAGTAACAGTATACAATACTAACCCGTTCCTTACGAGGAGCGTTCATGAATTTTTACCATGCATCTAAAATGACTTTTTTTTTTCTTGTGGACGGGCTGTTGGCTATTATTTAAGAAGAAAACTTTCTTTGAATAATAATTATTTTAGGCTATGTAAACAAATGTGTCGTTCATTTTTTGGGTTCAGTTCAAATCTAAGTGTATTAATAAATCAAAAGGGTCTGTATCCACAAAAGTTTGTATTCCACTCATTAAATTGAAATTTTAATTTAAAAACATGATTATAACAATAAAAACAGTATGTACAATTGACTTTAAAAGAAGTTACAAACCAAGTTATGACAGGCATCGCGTGAGTATTTCTGTATGCATCCATGTTGTCACATGATGACATGATAGTCCGTGTGCTGCACATTATGCGCGCCATTTTTGTTATTGTTTACTTCTAATTCAGCAGAATAGTTAGGAATATAGGAATGTGAGCCATAAAGAGAATAAGGTATGTAAAAGAGGGTAAATTTCACGTTGAATTTTGATGTTGCCGCTAGCAACAGAGATAGGAGCGAGTGAACCGGAGACAGTTATGTGGGATTGTCCCAGTATAGTACTACCATTGACATCTTGTACACGACGCTCAGCATGTTTATTCACTGCTTCATGTATCCAATCCTTATTCGCTCTCAATGGTGCATAGGGCACCTCACGGTTACATCAAGTGCAGCAGTATGCAGTATTACCTTGATCCAGTACGGATCGTAGTTGTACCGTAGTATCTATTATAACTACGTCTTCGAAAAAAGAATTCACATTCGTATACATACTACATATTATAGGTAATATTGATAACGGTTTCTTCCCTCATTCAAATAATATTATGTACCTACCTACACGAGGAAAAAATAAATTACTAGATGTGACGTTTTATCAATTATTATATTTTTTCCTCATGATGTAATTTCTTAATTGACATACCCAGTGGCGTGCACAGAGTTTTTAATCAGGGTACCCAGTATAAAAAATAAACAATAACTAACCATCACGCCATTTCACCGTAGGGGGTAGGCAGAGAGGATAGAAACGCCATACCACTCTGTCCTGGCAGACTTCCTTTGCTTTCCTCTACATTCATAAATCTTCTCATGCACATACGCCGATTATTCAGACTTTTCACAGTCCACTTTCAAGTACTAACTTGTCGTACTTGGTCATGCCATGTTTTTTTGGCCGTTCTTTCATCACTCATTCGCTCCACATGACCAAACCATCGTAAAAGCCCTTTGTTAATTTTGTCGATAATGCTTATCTCAGCCTTGCAACTCTGCTCTAATTTCGACATTTGTTCACCTATCATACATAGTCTTACCACACATTCGCCTGGGAGATCGCATTTCAACATCATGTATTCCATTGAATATACCTGTCTAACGAAAAAAAAATTTCGAAAATTGTAGTTCATGCCAGTACCTACCTATACGTATATGCGTAGATTTCTTGCTTGATTGAATTGATAAAAAATGCTTATAAATATACTATAATATTAAACATTAAAAATTTAGTAAAATGCAGTGTTGAGGATCGTGCCTACCTACGACCGCTGGGCCGCGGCCGCGCGGAGTCATAAAGAGAAAGAGCTCTATCCACCAAACTGTACAGGAGGTGTCATTTTAAGGTACCCCGCAGACTAGACTTTCTATCGGGCGATAGTTTAGTCGGGTTGGGCTGCTAGCGCGCACACTGAATCAACAAAACAGTCGGGTTGGTGATGAGTGCGCAGACTAGAAAACAGTCGGCCAACTGCTCTCGAATGATTTTTCCCAGTTAATAAACGACTTTTGAAGAGAGCGGTCGCAATGAATGTTGGAACAATATTGTCAAGAAACGTTATTATTGCTGCAATACCTACAAAGGAGAAAGCTATCGCCCGATTAAACGATCGGCAAGTGTGCGCTCGGGGAAGAGCGCCATACTGATTAAGCTATCGGTCGATAGTTTATCGATAGGATAGTTTAAAGGCAATCGCAAGGCCTATTAAATTTAGCAATCGGCCGATACCGGATCGTTGTAGTATGCGCACTTGCATACATCTTCATACTGATTAAAAAGCCCGACTAAACTTTCACCCCGATAGAAAATCTCTAGTCTACGGGGGCTCTAAAACTTCTACTCAAATTAAACACAAAAACCACTGCCTTATAATGACAAATTTTGTTTGACAACATACATTCACATTTACGCGGAGAACAAAGATGATATTTTTTATTCCTGAAAAAAGGGCAGAGTTTAGTACTTATCTTATGACACGATTTTGTACGTTAATTGGGATGGCGCTGGTGCAGCGCTTAGCATTGCTATGAATGATCATTCGCGCGTTTGTTTGAAATAAGATAAATTAGTTGGGAGTTTTGTGAAAATTTAGTGATAATATTTAAAATTATAAGTAAATGCACTTTTAGATTTGTATGCTATTTCAGTAGGGCAGGCATTGCTTTTATGCCTCTGTGGAGTGCACGCGGCTGGACCTACCTATATACAATTACCTACATTAAAAACAATACATATTATGGCATTACATATTAAAACATTACATAAAATAGTCATTTAAAATATCATAAACATAATATACCAATGAATATTAAATATTTGTTTTTCACTAATGCGGTAACAAAAAGTCTTAGTAATTCTAGATTAGAAACTGTCACGTTCTTTATCATGGTGAGTACTCGACCATAATGTTTATTGTAATCTCTAAATCGTATTAATTTATGTAATATATTGTAATAACCAAAATATACAATTTCATGTTGACGCTTGAAAAGCTTAGAAATCAGGAGGAAAATGAATTTCCAGCTGGAGTAACTTCAAAATGTTCATTCATTCATTATACCATATCCGCTCCCTATATGGAATCCACAAACTGCTTGCAGGCCAAGCGATCGGCCGCTAGCTCCCGTGCATCCTCCCAAGTCAGGTCCACGTCCCGCAGCTCTGACGCAATCTGTCGGGGGCCTTCAAATTATTGTTGATAGGCTTAGTTGGCACTCCACGTGCATGGGTTTAAAAATCAACATTGGTAAGACCCATGTCATGTGTAACAGCTCGTGTCAAGATGCCCAGATCCCCCTGGCTTTGTCGGGACAAGTCATCGAAAGGGTCGAGAGCTTCAAATACCTGGGAGCGTACATGACATAAAACGGCAGAGTTCAGAAAGAACTGGGAGTGCGGCTTGGAGTAGCGGGCGCCGCATTCAACAGTATAAAAGCTGTCTGGAGATCGGATATTTACTCGGTTTAAAACAAAATGCCGCCTTTATAACTCCTGCATCACACCTGTTCTCCTCTATGGCTGCGAATCGTGGCACCTAACCAGGGCCCAAGACAGCAGACTTCTGAGTTTTGAGAATAGGTGTCTTAGAAGAATTTTAGGTGTGCGGTGGTTTGACTTTGTAAGGAACACAGAGGTGAGGCAACGGACACAGCAACCCTTGGTATCTACTGTCATCCAGCGATGGCGTTTCGGCTGGCTTGGCCATATACTACGTATGCCTCCCGAGAGCCTTAACCTTGCTTGCCTATTTTACAAGGCATCAGGTTCTCGGCGTCCTGGTCGTCCACTGCTGACAATTCGTCAAAATGTTAATAAAAAAAAAATTAAGAGAACGAAAAATATATTTATTGTGTGCCAACAATATTTGCACCACACATATTATGTCTACATTTTCTACTATCTACATTTTAATGGTTATCAGATAATGGAAAACTGCATAACGTTGTTTTCGTGAACTTTTCAGGGGAGTTGCTGCTGTTAAGATTACTTTTTTAAAAAAATATTTTATTAAATATGCATGAATTATATTCCCAGGATTTATAAAAACTCATTTTGGGACCGGTGTTATATACATATGCACAATCAAACACGAATAAGAAAGACGATACAAAATTAACATATTCAATCTTAATCCTAAACATCATAACTATCATTAAAAACCTTTTTAAATACAAATCTTTAAGGGCTCTACTATGTATTGATTGATTTATTTTTACTTCATGGGGTAGTTTATTATATTGGGATCGAGAAATGTTTATTAGGGATTTTTTACCGAATTTTGTGGATCGAAATTTTGGAATATGGAGGTTTATTGAATTACTTACGTGTATTGTGACCATGAAAATCAGAGTTAAAATTGTGTTTCAAACTTTTATGTGCTGAATGATTCAATATGGTAAGTAAAGTATTTGTGATTTCATGTAATGGTATTACTTTGAAATGGTATTACATTATTTTTTATTCAAACATAAAAATTATGCCTAATTTAAGCAAATAAATATTTAAAATAACCAAATACTTCGATCCTATTACGAAATAAAATAATGTCATAGCTTAAAGATTGTCAGTTGACTTTGGTTTTAGTTCCTGAAATACGAAATATCATAATACCGAATCTGAATCACTTTTTATGAAACATGTTATTTGACTTTAAAAAACTTGGTAGGAAATTGTTACAAAATCTTTGTGACTTGTAACTGATTAAAATTTTTATATGACGAGGGTTATCAACATGTTTATTTTTTATTTAAATTCATGTAATATAAGGAGGTAAGTACAAAATTATTTTATGGTTAATATACAGATATGTACCTACTACGACCTACGACCTACATAGGTAACCTGTCTCAGAAAATAATGCGAATCAAGCGAGACTTAAACCAAAGTAAAAGAAGTTTATGGTGTCTGGTTTATGTGATGTTGTAAATGAGCCACCATGAATATGCAGTATTTCAGTGTTTGACAAGTTGTTACATTTCTAGTTAGATACTGTTGCTCGATCACAGATCACTAGCGACTCGGTAATAAGCGACGTGATAACGATTTCTTACCCATGGATGTTTTAACGTTTTCGCGATCACAATGGAACACGCGTTAAAAGCTATCGATCGGGATTATTAAACGAGCGCATACTAGTCGCGAGCCATTTCCCGAGATATATCTTATTCGCACAAATCTTCATTCAATCTTTATTATAATTTAGCCGGTTTTCGGCAAGCCAAATATTGAGAAAAGCAGTCGACATAATAAAAAATCCGACAAGCGCGATGATTTGACGTTTGACGTACGGCCGCGATATGGCGTAGATCGGCTCCGCTCGGCTCAGATCGTCAATGCTCAGCTCGGCGATCGCGGTATTGAACGGTATGTCATTGTGATCGCTCAAATCGTTAGCGTTAGCACGTGATTAGCACGTTTTTAACTACGTCGATAGTTATCTGTGATTGAGCTACTGGCTGTGTTAAATAAAGCGTGAAGGGCCGCAGGCGATATTTTCTGCCTTATTAACGTGACGCGTGTGAATAAAGAACTTTACTTACGCCCCCCCCCGGGGAACAATTTGTTAGTTAATAGATAGGATGAATTTTATAATTATTATAGCTTTTTCGCACAGATATTATGTTTCAGACATCGTTTAATCTTTATTTTAATATTTATCTATAAAAATAATCGATTTTTTAACCAATGCCCAGTGAAATTTTAGTTTTTTTTTATTGATTGAAATAGTATTTACACAATAAAGTACGTGTTTTATTTATCTAAAGCGCACTTTATACGGCACAGGAAACTACACAGTTTCTTGTTCAGAAAACTGTACAGTATGTCAAAATTCACGCTAAATTGCATATTTTTAAAGCGCTCTCATATTAAGTTATTATCGTATGTCTACACTCAGGAAATTGTTAATACAGCTAACATTGTAAATATATTATTAGTTTTTTACGTTTTTGAAAGCATTCAATATATCAATATCTACTTAAACGATTACATAAAAAACATTAACTGTCAGGTCAGCTAAACGTCACGCCGATCATTCAATATTCCATACAATTTTCACTTTATACGGGACAGTTTGCAGACTGCACAAGAAACTGTACAGTTTTCTGTCCCGTATAAAGCGGGCTTAAGGATGCCCGACACAGAGCGAAAGTGTTCATTGGTCAAATTAATTATATACGTGGAAGAATACAAAGTATTTTTATTATTTAACTATTATAATTAAACAATAATTACTAATAGATCGCTTTTAAGTATTTTTCTCTCTCTTGACCTTTTTGCACTATTCACTAAAAAAAACCGAGTCATGATGAAACAAAAAAAACCGAGTCAGGATGAAACAAGCTTTTTAAAAACCGAGTCAGGATGAAACAAGCTTTTTAAAAACCGAGTCATGATGAAACAAGCTTTTTAAAAACCGAGTCAGGATGAAACAAGCGTTTTAAAAACCGAGTCATGATGAAACCAGCTTTTTAAAAACAAAAACATGATGAAACAAGCTTTTTAAAAACCGAGTCAGGATGAAACAAGCGTTTTAAAACCGAGTCAGGGTGAAACAAGCTTTTTAAAAACCAAGACAAGATGAAACAAGCTTTTTTAAAAACGAGTCACGATAAAGTTTTTTTACCAAATATCAACTAGTTTTAAAAAATGGCCAAAAATTTTAAGGATTAACAGAGCGGTAGAGGTAACTACGGTAATTAATGTTTATTATTATTATGACCGCGAAATTACTGCCGTAAATCACTTTTATCGCCAATGACCCACTTCAAAAGATGACTATTATCACTTAAAAGGCGCTATAAAAATAAAATATCGTTCTACTGAATTCATCGGCCATTCAAACTTATCTTGGGACGGATTAGCCTATTTTGATAGAAACCTTATTTATCAAATACCTATGTAAAGTGTAATGAATATTTACTACATAATAAGCATATTGTTTGAGTATTGTATTAACAAAAAACTTTAAAAAAAAATTAAATAAAGTAAATGTTCAATTTATTGTGTACGTGGGTATTACGCGACAAGTCTTTTTTTTTAATTTCTAATAATCAGATTTTAATTTAAAATATTCTAAGTAACCTAACCAGTTAGGTTATTCTTACACGAAGGTAAAATCATTATTTTGGTAGAAAAAAATAGTCAATGGTTTCCATTGAGATATTGTATGTAACCTACCACTATTTGTTATAGCTTTATAGCTAATTTTTTTATTCAATAAATTGACGGTACAAGTAGGTACCTACCTTATAATTATTACTACATTTTAAAATACATGCCGAAAACTGGTGAATCTACATCATATTTGGAGACGATTATGTAACATGACTTTTTAATATGAGCTTGAAAAAAAAAAAAAATTCTCACAAAAGTTTTCACAAGTACCTTCCTATGGCAAATAAAGGTCATACTCCCTGTAAACGCTCGAATATCCATATTCCTGAATTTGAAAGAATTCTACCTCATCTCTGTAGGGATATAAAATGAAATAAGTCAAATGGCTCAAATTCTTAATAAAACGCGTTTTTTAATTTTATTTTCTTTGTGGATATTAATAATTTGACTAAATACCTACACGATATTTGATAACAATTTGCAAAAAATAAATTTGAAAATCGACTACGTACTCAATTTTCTCGAATACTAAGGGTCAAATAAAATAAAATAAATAAAAAATCGACTTCAAATATGATGCAGATTCACTGGTTTCCCGCTTGTACATCGAGTTTTGTTACACCCTGTATAGTACAAGCATCAGAGTAAATAGTTGAAAGAAAATATATATAAAGTAAACACAAACTAACAAAAAGCATGTTCAAGAATATTTTCAATGAAATTAACATAGGAATGCTAATTGTTAAATGCTGAATAGCTAATTTATAAAAAATAGCCATATTCAACCTAAAAAAAGAATTTCCCGGGTGTTAACAAAAAGCTTATCGATTGGAATTGTATCACAAACAAAGCTTATGAATTTGAAAATAAGTTAAGTAAATTATGTCAGATAGGTGTACAAATAAAGCGAGTATGTTGATAGTACAATCATCACTCGACTTATCCAGACCGGTCCAGTTACCGTGCGTCACTCTTTACTTCACTCTGTCATGCACAGATTATATATTATTATACTAGTAAAATGCCATGTTGTATTCTCATGTTATATGGTATTGCCATCAACAACGCCTTGGGTGTATCCAAATCTTCGTAGACAGATACTGGATTTACCCATTATTGAATCTTGGGTAAATTCAGTATTTGTCTACTAGGATTTGGACACACTCAAAATGTAAATCAAAAGAAAATAGATTTAAGAGACATCTTTCTATAAGTTATAAATTCAGACAGAATATCACAAGATGTAATAACGGATTTCTGCTAAAAACGCTTAGCACTTATTTCAATAGATGGCAGCTAGGCGAGTAGGCGTAGGCTCACTACATACTACTGTTACTACTTGCCTTATCCACACCCAATGGTGCATAGGGCACTGCATTGGTACACCAAGTGCACAAGTGCAGTGCATCTTGAAGATTTTCATAAGTTTCAAAAATTGTCAGGATATGATTATTAAATGATGGGCGGAATGTGGATTTTTTTGTTATACCTAGGTACCTACGTTAAGTTAGTGACACAACTTAACACAGCCGATGACAGGACTTGGTCATAACCTAAGCCTTGTAATCACAACATATCTTCTTCTTCTTTCATAGGGCACTGCATTGGTACACCAAATTGCAGTGTATCTTGATCATTTGTTACAAGATGATCCAAGGTATCACACATGAAATATTTTATGTGATATTCACGTTGATACAACATATAGATTCATATTAATTTCCAGAGCTTTTTAATTTCTATTCTCCGTTGATAAATGTATAGATAATAATTATATTGTTTTTTTAATATTGTTGCTAAGCAGAGCTGCTTTGGGGACCTGAACTCGGAGACGATCACACGCCACTTTCTGTTGTTTGTGTTCGCTGCGATAGTTATCATAACCAAGGTCGATCGGTCACATCTTCTCATTCTTTTTGTAGGGGATAGACGTAACAGGTGGGGGTTCAATGGGTCAGGGCACAATTTTTTTTTTAAATTTTTTTTAGATGGTGATTTATATATGAAGTATGAAAAATATTTTTTTTTTTTTTTTTTAAATTCATATTATGTCCGTAATTAATTTTTAAAATACCGTAATCGCGATTTCCCGCCAAAACGGGTCGTTATTTAGGTATTATGCGTCTATCAAATTTCGAGGCATTTTAAACAAGTTTTGATGTAAGTAGCGTAATGATTATAGTGGGGAAAGTATTCTTTTAAATCTGTCATAATTTGGGTAAGACATAACCTATGTTTCATAAATGCAAAATTATTTTAGAATGTCATTCTACCACGTAATTAAGTCTGAAGTTAGTTAATGTCATTTTTCAAGGAAACAGTTTGTTTAGCTGACTTAGTTGATCAAATACTTATTGTCTTGTATTGATTTAGACACGTTATACCGAAGTGCCATTTTAACTAATTTGCCCTGTTTTTATATGCTCCGTTTTTTAATGTTTTTTTACGGGTTCCTTTGAATTTTACTTTTTTTATTTTTCACAGAAAATTTTCCAAAAAATCTATTACTATTCAACACAAAAAAATTACGGAATTTAAATTATTGGAGCGCTGGCCCATTCCGCACAGTTTCATATTGCACAAGAAACTGTACAAATTCTTGTCCGTATAAAGTACGATTTTTATTTGTTTATATAATTCCCGTGAGATAATTCACTTACCTTATGTACTTACTTAAAGTAAAATAAAAATGGAGTAAAAGTTGATCCAATTCGTCGGCAGTTTGCGTCAGAGCTGCGGGACGTGGACTTGACCTTGGGAGGATGCAACAGGGAGCTGGCGGCCGATCGCTTGGCCTGGAGGCAGTTTGTGGATTCCATATGCCCCACATAGGGAGCGGACATGGTTGTAATGATGATGATGAAAAGTAGATCCAGTGGTGTCAACCAGTTTTTTGTCATAATTTTCCAAAAATGACCCCATGGCTTGGGCCAAGTGAGACTGACATAAAAAATATTAGAACCTGTCGAAGAGGGAAGACAAGTTTTAAAAGTTTTTTCTACATGATTATATTTTTTATTTCAGATGCTGGTGTGGTTACGGATGGAAACCTCCGCGGGGGTGTCTTGTGGAGAGTGTAACGGTCTCCAAGTAAAGTGTGTCAGCAAGTACGCTGTGCTCCCTTGCTCCGGGCCGCCCATGACCAAGCTCATCAGGTGCCCCTCCGGGACCTTCTGCAATGTCAACATGATCCCCTGGTGCCACAAGGACAACCAGCCTCTGTGCGGGCTGTGAGGGCGCGGAGCGGTCATCCAGCGGTCAAGTCAGGCGTATTAGGAGAGACAGGGCGAGACTTTAGAAGATAAGGATCACTTATTGACATTTCAAGAGATTGTGATTAGTTCAAGTGATGAAAAGAACAACTTAATTTATGAACAACATTTTGAATGAATACAAATACTTGTAGACAAATTACTGGATTATACCCATGCTGGGCTGATATCAGATATTATTGATATCTCAACAGAGACAGAGAAGCTCTGGAAACGAAATGTGGGTTATCTAGGCGTTTACAGGGCTTATTACCTGTCATTGGCTGGGTTAAGTGGCCACTTGACGTAATTACAACATTCCCCATTCCGCCTGTCATCTGACAACCATGTTAACCTAGATAACCCACATTCGTTTCCAGAGCTTCTCTGTCTCTGTTGAGATATCAATAATATCTGATATCAGCCCAGCATGGGTATAATCCAGTAATTTGTCTACAAGTATTTGTATTCATTCAAAATGTTGTTCAAAAATATTTACTGGTTAAAATAAAAAAGTAAAAATAAATTGAGAAGAGACATCTTCAGACGTCTGCTAGTAAGTAATCAAGTTCGGATTCGAACCTTACTTACACCAATAAAGTAGATCGCCCAAAAAAATGCTTTAACAATATTCTCAATAGATGTCACTATAGAGAAAGAATATTAATAATATTCAAAATCTGTCGAAAAAACAACTCGCAAGTGGATAGTTCTGTACATCTTAGATATATACAAGTTTCAAAAATTTGTCATACATGGTTGTCAGATGACAGGCGGAATGGGGAATGTTGTAAATTACGTCAAAGTGGCCACTTAACCTAGCCAATGACAGGTCATAAGCCCTGTAAAACGCCTAGATAAACCCACATTCGTTTCCAGAGCTTCTCTGTCTCTGTTGAGATATCAATAATAACTTAATTTATGACTATAAAGTGTTTTTGACTAAAAGAGACTGCATTTATTTTATCACAGTTTAATGTTCCTATTATTATACGTAAGTTATCAATGCCAGTGAAAGTTTTTATGACAAGATATTATTAGGTTCCGTCATCAATCCGTTTTTTGTTTGTTGTTGAGCGTTGTTATTTGTTTACCTTTGTCAATTCGTTTGATTATAAGTAAAATGTAGACGAAAACAATAACAAGTTTATCTGAAACAGGGTCATTGTAGTAGAAATGTTCATGGTACCTGCATGATCAATAAATGTTTCCACTAAGAAAAATATGATTCTTTGCAATCTTTAACTATTCAGAATAATTTTTAATCAAATATCTTCCTTCAATCCTTAAAATTTTCATGTTTGTTCTGGATACTTAACAAAAAAAAGTCCCAAAATGTTCAGTATCAACTATTTCTTCCATTTTCTATCTGCAAAAATATTGAATTTAATTTTTACATTTTTCAAAAAAACTTTATTTACTGAAGTGTTTAACATATTCAGAAAACACAATAATTTCAACAAGATAATGTACTTACTAAATTCATAAAAAAAATGTTTTATTCACTGCATTGCCATCGTATCGAGGTGAAAATATTTAGAAACAGTCGCATTTTAATACCTGTACAAATCAAATTTACGCAAACTAAGTCCAGTAACTTAAGTCCGGCAAACTAAATGAAAAACTACAAATAATTAGTTATCCTGTTTCTAAAAAAATCTGTGTGGGTAATTGCAGAAACGAGCCGGGTTGTTGTCTAATGGAAATGTAGCGGACTCCGGATTGAAATTTCTAGGTTCGAATCCCACAGCACCTCTAATCGTTTTCTGCTTTCTGGCACAGTTGGTATGTGATATATTTTGTGTTTGCAAATGGGAAATGTATCAGAAGGGTGACTTTAGAAAATGGCCAGGTCCCATTTCGGAAATCATGATAATCGAACTTCCAGCTACGATGATTCTCGAAAACAAGATTTTTTATCAACAAATAGGTAAAAGCTAAAACCAATTTTTCTCTACTTTTTTTTAAATCTAAGATAGTAACAAGATTCATCAATAAAATAAAATGTAAATTGTGAACGTTGCTATTTTTGAAAATCATGTTTTTATTTAAATAAATTAATTAAATATTTTTTATTTTACTTAATAAAGTTCACTGGCGACAATATATTTTTATTTTTTATTCCATTTTTAATGTTATATTTAATTTTGTATCCAAAAAAAACTTATGAACTATACACACAATACAAATATACTTCACTAGAGGCGATAAAAATATATCACTTAAGTGATTAGCTTTTAAGTGATAGGATGATGATATAGGACGTATGGTAGGTACCTACCTACATGCGCCACAATGCTTCTTACCGGAAGATTTATTATTTTGATAGTTCCCATGATACTCAAATGTAATAAAAAAAGCGAATCCCGACATTGCCAATCTGTCCTTGTAGTTTGAACATTAGGTGACGTTTTCAAATTGATATATAAGGGGAGAAAAATACCTACATAATATAAGACAACCATTTAAAATTTAAGTTTTCATAAATAATAATAATCAAAGACCTGTTAATAATACCAATTGTTTTCCAAATCTCGCTAATTACATAAATACTTCCACCTACCTAATCTTCTTACATTTCTTGTGTTTTGTACCTTTAAAGGTACATTACTATATTCGGGAAACATGCATCAATTTAGTAAATGGTTGATCGTGCATAGAATAATATCAATCACGTTACTTATTATTTAATCTGACTAACCAGTCACTACGCCTGCCAAGAAATGGTAGGCAATTCGCATAGCACAAAGTTTTCAACTTAATTTTATAATATTATAGATAGGTAAATAATATATATTATTATGTCTCAAATAGCTATTTATTGCTTTTCAAAATAATAATTATTACTAATAATAACTTTAATGGGGCTACCTTGATTCCGATGCATCAATATCAGTTTTCGCAAGTCATAATACCTAAATATGCATAAAACTAACCATCCTGTCTTAACTAACTAACTAACGAACGATAGAACGCCACACCACTCTTCTAATATGGGAAAGTCACCTAATATTGTGAATTATAGGTACCGCCCATTGAATGAGACCACCCCATTTCATTTCACCCCGAATGAAAGATATTTTCACCGACAGTTAGTACCTACCTAATTTTCATAAATACTAATAATATATAGATATTATGTGTATCTAACGTTCTAACGTGTGTTTGTTTCTGTTTATTTATGAGAATTTAGGCGTACTTAAACGGGCAAAGGTGCAAGTAGGTTCCTACCTTAGTTGTTTTTATACTATTATTTGTATTGGAAAAACGTTGAATCTCGCTTTTTATGTGATCGCGGGTTCGATTCCCGTAGGGGGTCAACATAAAATATTTATTTACATGCGATTTTCGTATTAATATTTCATGTGTTATACTTAGATACCTTGGACTGGTAACGAAGCGTATGACTGATCATCTTACCTTCATGTAATATTAGATCAAGATACGCACTGCACTCGGTGTACCGGTGCAGTGCCCTATGCACCATTGGGTGCGGATAAGGGAAAGTAGTAGTAGTGATTAGGTAGGTACTGTATATTACATAATTAGATATTATTTTATTTGTAGATAGGTAGGTACTACCAATTATATTCTTATTTTTATGAAATTGTAATTTTTAAGTGTTAAATTTAGAGTGATTTTTAAAGCATATTTTCACAAAAAAATAAATATTTAGATAGGTAGGTAGTTTTTATTGTAGGTACCTACCACTCTCGGTTCTATAATTTGTAGGTACCTACAACATGTGCATCTTTTTATATTATCTCGCCAGAAGCTCTGCTGTAGGTACCTAAACATCCCTAAATTGAAAGCTGAACGGGCAAAATTCCGAAAGTGATGAATAATTAAAAATGTAGCCTTATTTGGTCAAGCACAGCGGTATCGAAAGTCCGGACGTTTTTGTGATCTTTTTTTGTTTTAGAAATACTTTTTCCTAGTTAAATCAAGGGAAAAATAATATTTTTTATTTACTTTTAATTAAAAATACTACAATGTTATGAATCTACCTACTTTGACAATAATTACAAGTACCTAGATATGTAAGTAACGTAAAATAAATCTACTTGTATCAGTTAGCATCTGCAGTTGATATCATTGCATGTAGATTGTAGAATCACCCACATCAAACAAACATAATTATTGGCGAGTCTCCATCATCAACTACCTCCACTTACCTCCGATCAACGGAACATTATTATTTCAACATGGAGCCGTTCATCATCTGGTGAGCCTCGTTACCCCCACCACCGGCTGGCCCGCCCCGCGCTCCGGCCAATCGGCGGCCGGCTCGCCACCGGGGGCGGCCGCCCATACGTCGGGTGGAGAGGGAAGGGGGAAGGGTGGCAGGCTGCAGCAGCCTTACTGCCTCTCAGTTC
This sequence comes from Micrasema minimum, assembly GCA_022494985.1. NCBI lineage: Eukaryota > Metazoa > Arthropoda > Insecta > Trichoptera > Brachycentridae > Micrasema > Micrasema minimum. The sequence goes on from JAGVSP010001031.1 coordinate 60,570, forward strand.
TCGCAGGTCCTTACTCCGGTCCGGTAGTCCGCGACCAGTAAGTGCAGAGTGCAGTGATTCAAAATAGAAAAATAACGATTTGAAAAGATTTTGGTGTTTACGTACCGTATGCGACTGTTTTGTTTGTGCAACTGTGTCGATGCTTTTCATAGTTTCTAAAGCCGTTACACATCCGATGATTACATTAGCTACCTAAGTGTATTGATTCCTCGAAGTCTAAGTGTTTGTGAAGATTGGACTCGAGTTGGTGAAAAGGTAGAATATACCTACCCAGTAAGAGTGTGATTGTAAAGGAGGATGCCGCGTCCTCCTCGCGAGTCGTACGGGGAGCAGAAGCCGCCCTACTCGTACATCTCGCTGACGGCCATGGCCATCTGGAGCTCCCCGGACAAGATGCTGCCCCTCGCGGACATCTACCGCTTCATCACGGACCGCTTCCCCTACTACCGCCGCAACACGCAGCGCTGGCAGAACTCGCTGCGTCACAACCTCTCCTTCAACGACTGCTTCATCAAGGTCCCCCGGCGGCCGGACCGCCCGGGCAAAGGGGCTTACTGGGCCCTGCACCCCCAGGCTTTTGACATGTTCGAGAACGGCTCTCTACTGAGAAGAAGAAAGAGGTTTAAACTACACAAAATGGATAAAGACGTCTTGAATGAAGAGTTAGCGGCTTTGGCTAATTTGAACAGATTCTTCTTGGCCGGCGGTGGTGTTAGCGCTGAGCTCCCTCCGTCGCCGCCGCCCCCGCGTACCGAGCTGCCCCCGGAGAGGCCGAAGCGCTCGTTTACCATCGA
>JAGVSP010001032.1:0-69836 GCA_022494985.1 Micrasema minimum
TTTTTTATCATTAAACATATTTACAAGATGTTTTTGTAAATAAATTTCGCTGTTTGAAATCATTAAGTATGTAGATTTGTGTAGAATAAGTCCGGAAAATATGGCTACAAAAACAATAACAATGAGGTTTTTTCTTATGTGAAAAAGCGATATCAGAAAAACTTTCATACCTGAAAGAAGTTTGCATATTAATCAAGCATTATTGCACTCGAAGATGTTTCTTTTTTACTTAATTACGAAAAATTTAAGGGTAATTTGCCACATGCATTGTAAAACCCTTGCTAACTTTCCTATAATAAATTTATATTTTTTTATTTTAAGTACATTACAGTTTTTTATGATACATTGTTTTTAATGCATTCCTTACTGGGGGAAACTATCTTCGGGTAAGAAGCATTTTATTTTTATTTATTTAACCATTGTGGCATAAATATGTAACATAAGTCCTATCACCAAGTCCGTTAACTGCAGGGCTGATATTACGGAAATATTGACCTCATCTTTGAAGTTTTGTGGAGTAATTGCACTTTGAGATAATTTTTTTAAATGATAATTAGTTATTTCGAAATTTAAAAGGTTAAATTCGAAGCTGAATAAGTATTTCCTTGAAATTTAAGGACTTGCAAACGGAAGACACAAAATTCATTCCTGGGTCCATTTACCTAAAATATACCAAGGAGGTCGAACTATAATCATAATAATAAGGAGACACATTTATCAAAGGAAAATTAATCACAACGACAGTGGAATAGCCTAGTAGTAAAACAATTTTTTTAATATTTTAATAAAATATAACGGAGAAGTCGTTTATCTCTTTTTGTCATATTGAATCGTATTGCATTGCAAGTATGTGTTAATTATTATTATTCATTTTATTTGTGGCCTACCTAGGGCCAGCGTAAGATTTTTCACGTGTAAGTAAGTGTTTTCAAAATGAGATTCCGGATTTCTTGACAGCCACATAGCTTTAAAAAAATATTTTAATACACTTAAAACTATTTTCTAGGTTAAAATCGTTATGCAAAACTGTACGAAAAAAAATAATGTGAAATACATATTTATTTAATTGCAACTTTTCACTTCAAAATGTTTCATATGATTTATCGCACTTGGTGTACTAAAGCAGTGCCCTATGCACCATTGGGAGCGTATAAGGGTTATAGTTGTAGGTAGTAAGATATTTTACCTAGGTGACTGATAGTGGTAACATTGGTACAAAAACACCGCAAGTCTTCCCAGCTTCTAGAAGTAAAGTTTTAAATCTTTTTGTGTCTTCAAAATTGCATTTCTAAGCAGCTGTGGCGACCAGGTCACAGATCAACATATCTACATCTATATGTATCGCTGGTGTGACGCGATCATAAAATTTTCATAGAAATGTTGCTGATTGCCGTCATAATGTTTAAATACGGGTCACACCTGAGATACAGATCGCGTCATGTAAAAATAACGCTGGAATAAAGTGGAGGAGGGGTGTTTGCGCATGTGGCCCGCCCACCCTGCGTCCTAAAATAAGGTCGATAATCGCCTAATGCGCTGATGCGCAGCTTGACCGCCAGCGTTTTTTTTTACATGACGCGACCTATACGTACCTACATGTAGATGCAGATACATATTTTGATGATCTGTGCCAGAGCCCATATAGACTAAGAAATTATAAATCTAGACATATAGAGAGTAGAGAGTGGTAAAGAATTGCTGTTTTCATTCATGCCCAAGAATCTTTCATGATTCATGATTCATCCTTAGATACCAATAATTTAATAAATTGTGGGAATACCATGTAGATACAAACTTACAAACATACCTACAGCCGAACGCCCTAAGAAATTTAAATACTACTTCTATTGTAATGTATAAGATTGTTTGTGAAAAAAATCAGCTTGTTTTTGTGTTCGTAACAATGTCCGGTGTGTAAATTATGTAGAAATGTACGATAAATTGATACTTACTATAAATCTGCAAAACAGTGATAAGTATAGCTACCTACATAGTTTTTCATTGTTTTGGATTTTCAATGTCAAGAAACCTTTAACTTGACTTGTAATAGATTTTAATTTCACCGTTTCTTATCAGCACATTAATGTCATCGCAAATACATATTATAAGTATTACGGCGTGTAATTAGTTTCTCGTGGAAACATATTAGTTCGGATTTTACGGTTTCTTGTTTTCGATTAGTTTACAGACTTTTCAGACATATTATAATATGTATGTACAATATACACACATAATACATATTATATCATAATTCAGTATCTAGCATAATCTATAGATCATTTAATACCGAAGTATTATTTTTACACTTTTCGTCTGAGAATGAAGCGATGATTTAAAAGGCCAAACATTTTTAATTTTAATTTTAATTTTGCTATCACCTTAAGTTATCCTGATATTTAAAAAAATGGCTAAAATGATCATTACGTTCACGTTATTTTTTCTGCACAGAATCCATATTTTTGTCGACAATCTATCGGTAACGAAATTCCCTTAGAAAATAGTTTGAATTACATGTGATGTTTTTTTGGAAGCTTTGATCCTGTCAAAAAATCCGGAATATCATTGTGAAAACACCTAAATTTTTTAAATTAGTTTGCGGTGGAGCCTTATGTTTGTTTTTTCCGTATCCTTTGGTCAGAATTTAAAAAAATAATCTACATTACTGAGTAATTTTTATAATATGTAGAAATCGAGGAATCGACTGTGCCTGGATGTAGAAATCGAGGTAGGCCGAGAAAGACATGGCATGATCAAGTAAAACAAGTGCTTGAAAGTGGGCATGTAAGAAGTCGGAATAATCGACGTGCGTGCATGAGAAGATGTATGAATGTGGAGGAAGCAAGAGAAGTGTGCCAGGACAGAGTGGTGTGGAGTTCTATCCTCTCTGCCTATCCCTTCGGGGAAATGGCGTGATGGTTAGTTAGTTTAATATTTATTTTCTTTCACTTTCTAACTGAATTAGTATTTTCGGAGATCGATAAATTATTTAAAACCTTAGTAATGGAAGTAAGTCAAATAATTATTAATTAAGTGTGCCCTCTTCCTTGGAATTTTGTTCATGTAAGCATATCAAAAATTTTTATTTTCAATACATTACTGGTCTACCATATTATTCTTATTATGATGTATTTTGTCCTCAAATAAAGACAGGTGCTTTGAGTTTGCTTAACCATTTACAATATTTGACTTATTCTCAAGTAATAAAGTACGCTCATATGTATTTATAGTACGAAATAGGTAAATGGATGCATGTATTGATAAAGTGCATTATTTGCAATGCCGCACACCTTCTTACGGGTGACACTGTTTGCACCGAGTAAATTTAATGCACTTTATGCGGCATTTGCAAATATTTACATTGCGATGTGTTACCTCTACATATCTAAAGTTTAATTTAATTTATATCTAGGTACTCGGTGACGCATAAGGTTCGCCCTCGTTAGAAAAATGTGTACGTAGAAGCACAATACTTATGCTTTGAAGCAATCTTCTGATGAAAATAATTTTAACCTAGTTGAAAAAAGACACCGTGCATTTTTACTTATTTTTTACTTTTTGTACAAATGCATACATTGGCGTGCTTATCGCTAAAGGCAGAGTGGGTCAGTCTACGAATACCTCATTCACAGCTGTTAGTTTGGTGCGCGTGTGCAGATTTGTAGTACTTGTGTACAACAGCGATGTTTAATACAAAAATAAATTAAACACTGGGAAGTGGTATCAGGTAAGGAGTTCTTGAAAAGGGAGAGGATCTAGGAAGAGAGGGGGAAAATATATAAGGTATGGATGGGAAATTAAGGTAGTAAATGCTTTAAGCGTTTTTAAGTAAATAAAGATGGTGCATTTTTTACTGAAAGGGGTAGATCGTTCTAGACTCATGCACCTTGGACGAAAAAGGATTTGTTGAAAAATAATGTAGCATGACAAGGAATGCATAGTGTTTTCTTCTGAGGAATGCGAAGCGATAGACCGTGGTCAAAAAGGTAAACAATTATCGTAAAATTAGATTAACTCTGAGAAAAACGGAAATAAATCGGCGACTGAAGAATGACTGATTGATCGTCTACATAACAATTTACATCTAAACGAGTCCTTAGTGACAGATATTCGGATATTTTTATAATCAGTTATTCCCATATCTAATAACCGGATGTCTGCTAAACATAACACGAGCTATGGATATTAAATTATTTAGTAAGTAGACTATTAGAGATATTTATAACCGCGTAAAAAATGGTTCCTAAAAAAAAAAGACACAAAAAGTTGTTAATTTTTCCCCTCATACCCAGATATTTTACCGCCTTTTTATGTTTTATGGTTGCAGATATACCTATGCGGTTAAAAAAATAGCCGGGCATAGGGCACTGCATCGATAAATACACCAAATGCAGTGAATCTTGATAATTTGTTGCATGAAGGCAATATGATCAGTCGTACGCTTCAAATAAATAACACATTCAAATAAATATTTCATACTGACACCCATCGGGAATCGAACCCGCGGCCTCGTACATGGCAGCCCAACGTGCCTCTGCAACTGCTACACTAAGAGGCGGACAATAAAATTAAAATTGATAAACATAAAATATGAATTGTGCGTTTTGCTTTCCGTGGAAAAGCACACATACAAAGATATAAATCTAACTACTGTGTGACAATTGAGCAAATATGTTTCGTAAACATAATACTAACTTGTCAGTATGTGTGAAATTATATCCTGTACAATTATTTACAATATTACAATGTAGGTAATATTTTTTAACAACTACTACTTTTCCTTATCCTTACCCAATGGTGCATAGGGCACTTCACTGGTACATCAAGTGCAGTATATCTTGATCATTTTATTTCACGAAGGTAAGAAGATCAGTCTTCAGCTTCAGAACCAGCACAAGGTATCAAACATGAAATGTTCATTTGAAAATCACCTGTAAATAAATATTTCAATAAAAGATGATTGCCAAAAAAAAAATGCTTTGCAATCTTCTCAACAGATGACACCAGCATAGAACAATTCTGTAAAGTGGAATGACGAAGACGATTTCAATATATATATAGTAGTTCCAAAATTTGTCATATATGATTATCAGATGATGGGCGGAATGGGGAATGTTGTAGTACGTCAAGTGGCCACTTAACCCAGCCAATGATAGGTCATAAGCCCTGTAAACGCCTAGATAACCCACATTTGTTTCCAGAGTTTCTCTGTCTCTGTTGGGATATCAATAATATCAAATATTTCATGTTGATTCCCAACGGGAATCGAACCCGTGACCTCTTACACAGTAGCCAAATGCGCTACCACTATGCTGCGAGGCGGGCAAACTTTAGTATTAATTATATTACTTAAAAATATTTTTTTATCTCCTAACTGGTATAACAACCCTAGGCTTTTTTATCAAGTAGTAAGTAGAGATTTTCAATGAGGTGTCTGCCTCGTGGTGTGGTGGTGTGCAAGAGTTCACGGGTTCGATTCCCGATGGGGGTCAATATGAAATATTTATATGATGTGATTTTCACATTAAAATATTTCATATGTGATACCTTGGACTGGCGCTGAAGCGTAAGACTGATCATCTTGTCTTCATGTGACGATGATCAAGATTAACTGCACTTGGTGTACCAATGCAGTGCCCTATGCATCATCGAGTGCGGATAAGGAAACAGTGATTATGGTCGAGTTTAACTTTATAGTAAAAATTAATCGATATTTATAGCATTATTCATTGAATTCGCCAGTTACCCGCATACAACGGCTTGTAAATCAGTATAGCGACGACTTAAGATATATTTCATACTTCGCCGCTGATCATCAAGTCCTGTGTCTTAAAAAATGAATGATTTGTCTATCATTATTGTGATGCTTTATATGTACATAAGTATATGTGTATTTTTTATATTTATATTTACATGTATATTCTTTTTTATTTTTTAAGCTGATACTTTCTTTTATGTATTTTTCTTTTCTTTAAAAAAAAATTGCTTCGCAGTGATATATAATTATTGTATAAATATTATGTAAAAGAAAACATGTTGTAAAAGCCATAACGGCGTTTATAAATAAATGAATAAATTTATCCGAGTATATTTTTTTAATGACGAAAAACTAGAGAAACTTGATAAAGCCATTAATTTTATTCTCAGTTAAAAAATAATTAATTAAACTAGGGGCAATAAAATGTGCATGACTCTGGCCAAGTCTTGTTGTGCAATGTGGAATTTCTAGCACTCGGTTTCTTCTTTGACTAGACCTATTTTAACTTCTAGTAAAAAAGTTTTGATGCATAAATACATATTCAAAGCATTAAAATTAATGACTAGTAATCGCCTGCAGATGACTCTATGCAGCCAATTACTAGTAATTAATGTAATTCTGATAGAATCTTAATTACAAGTAACGGAATTTATATTTTCACTTATATTCTGACTAGATTTTTAAAACATTTTGAGTATACTTCGGGATCCCGAGTTTGAAAAAAAGCTACTTCATCTCTGTAGAGATATAAAAAAATAATATATCTATTCCCGCCATGGGAACAAATCCATATTACAGGATTTAAAGTATTTTAATAAAAAAAGAACATCTTATGTGGTTCGCACAAAACAATATAAGTAAAATGCTCGAAGAAAAATTAATGGTTTTAAGCGTTTGTTTACAAATTGGCGACGATTTCTTAAGAGGATGCTCAAGTAAGAACTTGACCGCGGCAGTTTCTCCATAGTATCGTAGTCCTTGATTTCCCCCGTGGAATGTAGCATTATTTAAAAAAAAAACGATACGAACACTCATCTGGTCGATATCTAAAATCAAATATTATTGATATCCCAACAGAGAAACTCTGGAAACGAATGTGGATTATCTGGGCGTTTACAGGGCTTATGACCGGTCATTTGGTTGGGTTGAGTGGCCACTCGATGTGTTACAATTTTATCTATTCCGCCCATCATCTGATAACCACACATGATAAAGTTCTATTAGTATGAAACTTCACAGAACGTTTCACATTTGATGACATTTTTCGTCATTTTTTCTCACTAGTGACATCTGTTGAGACAATTGCTAAGCACTTGGCAACCAGAGTTTCTCTGTCTGTGTTGGGATTTATTTAGTTATTTGTGGATGATTTATTAAGCGCTATTTTTGCGAGAAATCGCCTCAAGAGCGCTTCACAATAAAGAGACTAGATCACAACACCTTGCAGCTACCAAGCGCATGGACGATTGTGATTTTTCCTAGCCTCCTACAGTTAAACAGATTTCAATACATGATATAAAAAAATATTTTAAAGTCAATACATACTTAGATTATAATGATAGATTATGTGTAAACGGATATAACTTTGTAAGGAGATAGATTCTTGTCTTGCAGCTACTGAGCGCATGGACGATAGATTTCTACCCCCCTTTACAAAATTTGAATTGTTAAAAAAAGTGAAATGTGTATAAATTCAATATGTAAATGAACTTCAATAACTCAATAATATTTTATATTAGCCCAGCATGGGTATAATCCATTAATTTGTCTACAAGTGTTGGTACACATTCAAAATATTGATTACTATAGTCCTTAAAATATAGCTTGATTAGAATGACAGTTCGTCACGTTAGAATCTGAATGAATCAAGTCTGATATGATTGTATGGGACTTGGTTCAAACAAATACTACCATGAAATGACGTCTAACGAGTGATTTAGTACATTAATAAACAAAAAACCATTAGTATCTGGAATGCTTCACATATCAATCAATATATATGTATACAGGGTTATTTTTTAGTCAGTTAACAAAAAAAAACCCTGAATTCAGTATCGTTAATAGAACCCATTTCAATAAAAAAAAACATGTCTTTTCTCAATAAAAAAAAAGAAAAGCGCACCCAAATAATTCCTCAGAAATAGTAAAGACTTGGTCACCGTCCACCCGGTACTGCGCGAGCGGCGAGCGCAACCCCCCCGCGCGCACTCCCCGTCTTACTTACCCTTACGTGCCGCGCATGAACAACAGCTGTGAATAGGATGTACGTAATTTTGTAAAAATTATAGGAATAAAAATAATAAATCGTAAAAATAAAAAGTACATGTTTTTTTATTGAAATGGGTTCTATTAACGATACTGAATTCAGGGTTTTTTTTTGTTAACTGAAAAAAAATTACCCTGTATATTATATAAAATCAGCTTTAAAACAATTTAAAATTTAAAAAATTAAACAGTTTTACAGCTGTCATTCTAATCAAGCTATATTTAACAGACTATAAAATGCATTTTTTAAAAAAAATTGTTTTTATTTTTCCTATTCCAGATCGGCCTCAAGTCCCTGACGATAATCCAGCGCGGGTCGGTCCGCGTGGAGAAGAACCCCCAGCTGTGCTTCGCGGAGACAGTCAGTTGGGAGAAGATAACGGGCAGGAGACGGGGGCACTTCTTCGGGGGCAACGGGCCCGCCATGTGCCCCGGGCCGGACTCCTGCCGCGGCTGTGACCACGGATGCTGGAACGCGATGTAAGGACCCACACTGTCAATATATAGAATCTATCATCTGATGTCAATAAAATAGGGTTCTTCCCGATAGCATGAATATCCTTGAAAACGTTATAAATATTTAAAGTATATTTTTACATTATGAAATTAAACAACTTTTATTTTAAACTACTTTTTTATTAGATATTATTGATATCTCAACAGAGACAGAGAAGCTCTGGAAACGAATGTGGGTTATCTAGGCGTTTACAGGGCTTATGACCTGTCATTGGCTGGGTTAAGTGGCCACTTGACGTAATTACAACATTCCCCATTCCGCCTGTCATCTGACAACCATGTATGACAAATTTTTGAAACTTGTATATATCTAAGATGTACAGAATAATCCACATGCGAGTTGTTTTTTTCGACAGATTTTGAATATATTTTATTATTTAACACTCCAACCGGTTTCGGAGACACTACTCCTTCATCAGGGATTTGTATAATACAATTGTACACTACTCCTTCATCAGGGATTTGTATAATACAATTGTACAATACAAATCCCTGATGAAGGAGTAGTGTCTCCGAAACCGGTTGGAGTGTTAAATAATAAAAAAGTAGTTTAAAACAAAAGTTGTTTAAATTCATAATTATGGAAAACTACAAAGTGAGTGCTACAAACATTGAGTTAATTGTTTATATTTTTACAAATCCAACGATATAAAACACAATGATCAAAAATTTTGTTTTCATTCATAAATTTATGTTTTAAAAACACGAAAATACCAATACCTATATGTTCTCAAAATCTTTTGATTAATTTTGATAATGGTATTTTCTACTCAGAAATTGAGTTTTCACTCATCTTAAATTTCCCGAGCCGTTAAATTCAATATTTAAAGCGCCCTTGAGGTATATTTATACGAAAACGGCGCTATATAAATTATCCATAATAATAATAATTATTATTATTTTTAACGCCCGTTATTGGCTAATGACGTCATACCCTTCCACCGTGAAAGGCGTGAAATTCATTCCGTAGTGAGCGCCTATATTGCTGTGACGTCACACCGCATGCGCGCTAAATGGAGGATTTTGCGAGCGATTTGAAAAAGCGCTATTTCTAACCGCGCTAGAAAATTCATATGGCATCGTAAAAATAAATAAAAAAATCCCTTGATATCGTTATTTTTCAATCAATTTTTTGTAATAAATAAAAAAAAATCGGGAAGAACCCAATTGTTCCCAAATGAAATTTGAAATTGGAAAACGTAGCATAAAACATATAAAACTACAAAAGATAATCATATTGAATCATTCAGCACATACAAGTTTGAAACACAATTTTAACTATGGCCACAATACACGTAATTCAAAAAACCTCCACATTCCAAAATTTCGATCCACAAAATTCGGTAGAAAATCCCTAATGAACATTTCTCGATCCCAATATAATAAACTACCCCATGAAGTAAAAATAAATAAATCAATACATAGTAGAGCCCTTAAAGATTTGTATTTAAATCTGTTTTTCAATGATGGTTATGATGGATAGGATTTAGATTGAATGTGTAATTTTGTATCGTCTTTCTTATTCGTGTTTGATATGTAATTAAAAATGTAAATAATACCGGTCCCAAAATGAGTTTCTATAACTCCTGGGAATATAATACACGTACGTTTTATATTAATAAAAATATTTAAAAAAAAAACAATAAAAAACATTCGCCGATAAGTGGATTGAGAATTTTTCTAGATGCCCGTATTTTTTAATATTTTTCATGAAACCAACTGTCACTAAGTTCGCCACTATAAAGGTTAAAAATTAGACATTGTTAAAAAAAATTGAATTATCTAAAAAAAGAATTTTATTTCTGTGCTTGACATTATAACTTTTCAATATTATAGACACGAAATACACAATACACATACCTACCGATCAAAACTTACTTTATAGTGGCCTTATAGAGTGGAAGTTGGCATGCCTAATGCCCGCTGTATACGGGACAGTTTCTTGTTCAGAAAACTACACAGTTTCTTGTTCAGAAAACTGTGCAGTCTGTCAAACTTCTGTCAAAAGACACGCTAAATATGTGTATTTTTGAAACGCGATTGTAAGTAAGTTATTATCGTATGTTTGCTCTCAGGAAATTGTATATTTAGCTGATAATGTAAATTGGTTATTGGTTTTTTACGTATTTAAAAGCATACAATAAACCAATGTCTACTTAAACGTTTACATATAAAACATTAACTGTCATGTCAGCTTAAATCTGACATAAGCACGCAGTTTTTTAAACAGTTTTCGTTGTATACGGGACCGTTTTCAGACTGCACAGAATACTGTCCCGTATATAGCGGGCTTAAGTCTTGACATAGCCGTTTGCTCGATGACTAAGGCCATTTTGGTAAGCGCTTATTTTGAAAAGCATTATGGTGGAAAATAGCACAATTTTATTTAATTGTGTAAGTGAATCAAGTCTTAAATCACTCAAACGTGTTTTTTTTTATGTATGATGTGATAGAGACGCACACAAAACACAAAGAAGCCATTTTAAAAATCGTTCTTAAATTTTTATTTAAGTATTGCTGAATGTGTCCAAAATGAGAAAATTAAAAAAAATCTTTCTGTTTTAGGAATTGCCTGCGTAACGTTGATTCGATGATATGCCATCCCGAGTGTCTGGGGGGTTGCACTGCTATAAAAGAACCATTATGTTACCGCTGCAAGCACCTTGTAGATGACAACGTGTGTGTAGAAAAATGCCCCCTTCATAAGTAAGTCGATATTTAGTATAATTGGCAGTTCATAATGGAGTTCTGGTACCTACTTTTATGTATGGAAGCGAAGCAGGGAGTTGGAAAAAAAGGACGAAAGTAGATTAAATGCTGTTGAAATGCGATCTGCTTACAAATTACAAATATGTGTAAAATTATACCCGACCGACGTCGATCGATTGGTTTAATAGCTTTAAGGCTGAAAGACTAATGAAAGAAGTGATAAAAGAATCTATGATACGAGTGTACCTGGGTGTATAAGTCAAGGAAGACCGAGAAACACATGGCATTATGTATCGCATTTGAAATATTTTATTTCGCACTTTTATTGACGTGCTGTTCCTTAGTCATCACAAAACTAACTATGGTTTTCATGCCCCATTGTCTCGATTGTGTCGTATTGTAAACTCAAGACGGGATCTGGACTTTTTCGGTGTAAGTCTATCAAGATTTAAACATTCACTGAAGTAGACCTGATACTGTCTTGAGTGTGTCCACATTTTATTCTAACTGTCTTAGTTTCACCAATTTAATGTTCTGTCACTTTGTTTACTGCTTTGTTATTCCTATTATGCTTACCTTTGTATTTAAAATGGAATTGTCCGTAAATATAAATAAATAAATTAGTAGTAAATATAAAAAAAAAAAACATGGGTGCAGTTTATTTACTGACGGCTAATTGCCTTTTACAAAAAAACACAGTGTTAAATACATTATTATAACAAAAGTACTTCATGTGAATATAAATAATTGTTACAATTATCACATGAGTATACGAATACACAAAAATATAAATATATACTTAGTAAAATATATGTCCGGTTTACACACTCTTTAAAACTAAAACTATTAACATGATGTTGTCAACCTATCATAAAAAAAAACATGTGTGCAGTTCACACCAGGAGAAGTGAAACCTTAATAAAACTAAAGCTGAGAGAGAATGAGATAAATGCAGTATCAGGAGTAGGATAATTATAGGATTTATTACATGCATGTAGTAATATTATTACTACATGCATGCGCACATGAGTGTGGAGGCTACGAAGCACCGCAAAAAGAGAAGACGAAGATAATAGGAAACGCTATACAACTGTGTTCTATCTCATTCTCTCGCAGGCTAAATCCCATAGATCCATATGTTTGTCTCTTTTTAGTGTCGCTTTTTCGTTTCATAGAGTTTCAAATCACTCCCAACGATTCTAAAGAAGTTTTCACTTCAAAAATAATAGTGGCTATCTTCTTGTCATTCATAAAAATGTTAATAAGAGTCTCTTGGTGTACCTACCTAGATACGAGTACGCGCCCGCGTCCATGTGCATCACCGAAGAGTTGTGTCGCACCATGTACCACAGGGAAGGGTGGACATGGGATGGGAAATGCGTAAAGAAATGCCCCGCTGGATACCAACTGAAGATCAAAAACAAAATCAAGACCTGCGAGTACTGTGAAAAGTGCGTCACAGTAAGTAACATTATAATATCTGCTGCTGTTGTAACTAATGCTGAATTCCACAAACATGTTTCTTTAATAAACAACATTTTGAGTGTGAGACTTCACGTCTCTGTTGAGATGTCAAATTGTAATTATCAGCCCGTAATGGGTGAAATCCAGTTTTTGTTTACAAGTATTTGGACACACTCAAATTGTTGTTTATAAAAATTAGCTGGTAAAAGTTATAAGCATTACAAATTGAAGAGTCATCTTCAGGCGTTTCCTAGTAGGTGATATAATTCGGTAAGAATCTCACTTGCAATCATAAAGGTGTCTGCTAAAATGCTTGGCAATTTTCTCAATGGATGACAGAGAGTGTTCACATGTGAAGCGTCGCGCCATTTCACTGTATATATACAAGTTCTGATAATTGGCAGATATGGATATTAAAATACTAGGTGAAATGGAGAATGTTGTAATACATCAAGTGGCCACTTAACCCAGCCAATGACAGGTCATAAGCCCTGTAAACGCCTAGATATCCATATTCCCTTCCAAACTTCTCGTCTCTGTTGAGATATCAAATTGTAATGTTTCTTAAAATTCATGTTTTATTTCTAGCACTGCTACGGACTGAATATCAACTCTCTCTCTGATGCTCAGCAGAGCAGTGGATGTCATATCGTAAACGGATCTGTGGAAATCCGGCTAGACGGAGAACATAGTTTGGACATGATGAAAGAAATGGAAGACCATCTTGGAAGTATAGAAGTAATTTATGGCTATCTCAAAATATATCGTTCGGTCACATTGACTTCTTTAGATTTCTTCAAAAACTTGACAGTAATTCACGGAGAAGAGCTCGTGTTTGATCGATATTCTTTAGTCGTATTCGAAATGAATAATCTTCAGTCTACCTGGGATTGGTCAACTAAGAAAAATCTCACCCTTGGAAATGGAACAATTTTCTTTCACAACAATGCTAAACTATGTTTATCGGAGGTAAACGATTTAGTTACGAACACTAACATCATAAACTCGACACTGACGACGCAAGATGTTTCTAATGAATCTAATGGATACAAAATCATATGTCAAAAAATGGCACTGGTAACTGATAGTCAGGTTTTAGGGAAAACCAATGCTACCATAAGCTGGGAACGCTTTAAGCCCAGTAATGCGAATCAAAGTATTTTAGGCTATTTATTATTTTACATGGAAGAACCAGACAACGACGTTACACCAGATTTTGGAAGAGATTCTTGCTACGATCATGAATGGGTATCTGTTTTTATTAAAGAACCAGAAAAACCACTCCCTAAAAGACTGACGTATAATTTAACAGATCTTAAACCTTCTACAAAATATGCATTTTACGTTGAAACCTACAACACTATAAAAGGGAAATACGTAACTGGTGTAACTGGAAAACATGGACAAAGTATCGTCAGGTTTTTTACTACAGAAATGGATATTCCATCAATGCCATTTGATGTCAGAACAAGTAACGTGACAGAAAATACAATAACGATCAACTGGTCGGTCGATCCGGAGTACAAAGGTACAATCACTCGCTACGTAATTGAAATGTATATTCAACTAGATGATTTGAAACTATTAGATACGAGAAATTATTGTTACAGTCCATTAGAGGTTTATACACCTGTAGAAAAAGTAGAGGAATATACAGAAAAAGATACCAGCAAAGAAGACGAGTGTCCCTGCGGAGAAATTCCCGATAAAGCATTTTGGGAAAGTTACATGGCTCAACAGGCTGTATCGCGTTATGAAATTTATTCTAAAGCAGGGTCTTCCATGATGTGCAAGACAAAGCCGGAGCACAGCGATGGATTTGACATCAACGAAATAAAATGTAAATCTGTCGACTACTCCCACGAAAAAAGCTTTGATATCAGTGTTAACGAAACTGAAGACCACCAAAGAAAAGTGAGACGCGCAGATTTCGTGCTTCCTAAAGATTTTGCAGACGAACCTACTCCTAGGCCGTTGCCCCGAAACGTAACGAAGAATGATAAATACCACGTTTATTCAGATCAGTTCGAAGCCAAACGCAAGAACTACACTCTTGACAAGTTATCACACCATACTAAATACATAATATTTATCTCGGCTTGCAAGGGCAGTAAGGATTCTGACTGCGGACCGATATCTATGACAGCTCAAAGGACATTAAGAAACGAAACTGCCGATAATATTGCTGATATCACTTCCATAGTTTTGAAATACTCCTCCGTGGTGCTTTACTGGGAAGAACCGAAGAATCCAAATGGTGCCATCGTTTCATTTACAATAGAATACATCAGATTGGACGTTGCCAACTTTAAGCCTATTCAGGAATGCGTAACTCGGTCGGATCACGAGAAGAATGGAGGAAGCTACGTTTTAAATTACTTGCATCATGGAAATTACAGCGTTAAAGTGAAAGCCACTTCTTTGGCAGGAGATGGAGAATTTACCAAGCTCCATTACTTCTACGTACCGATTTCTGATCTTGTGTTCAATGTTGGACTATTCCTTGGTATAGGGGCCGGAATCGCTAGTGGCATAGGAGCAACAATGTTTTTCTACCACAGGAAGAGATACCCTTGTAGATCGGATGAACAAGAACTTATGCAAAATGATTACTTCGATGATAGAAATAGGACTGGTTTAGAAGATGGAGAAGAGACAGAACTTATAGAATTAACATAATAATTGTATTATAATTCGACTTTTTTACTAAATTTATTTGATTAAATTACTGGAGAGTCATAGAGATTTTCAAATATACCAAAAAGTACTGTAAAATAAACCAAATTAAAGTAAAAATGTCGTCACTAGATTTAAAAAAAACATGATGTTTATTGGCCAATTTATTCAAGTACTTTTAGAAAATGATATCAGGGCAGTATTGGTTGCCCATATTGGTAGCTGTATAATATTTTTAAATTGGAGACTGAGCTAAATGTTTAATCCTAATTTTATTGTATGACTTGATAAATACGTCGTTCCTGTATTATATTATATACATGCTCAAAGTTATGAGTACCGAGAATTCATTTTTATCCTTATTAAAGTTGTTAGGTACTGCGGATTTTAGATTTGTACATACAATTTACCAAAATTTCACTGGAAAATGTACTTAAATCCTTAATAAAACATCTATCGCGAATAACTTATTTTAATTATTTCATTTCAGTCAATTATAAGATTTATTATGAACCTTTATAATAATAATTATTATTTAATTTATTGAATCTGAATATAAAATTATATTGTTTTACACCGCAGTACAAAATATCTATTTTATAATGTAGACACGTTCCAAAAGCTAAGTGATAGATAGAATATTGTTAGTATATGCACAAAATAATGTAGTTTTTGCACTTTAGTATTATGTGTGTATGAAATCAATACTTTTTATTAAGGTTAATAATAATTTTGGTAATAAGACTTTTGTAAATAAAAAAAACTTTGTAAAACTATTCTAAACTGATGTTACCATTTTATTTTTAAACTAAAATATATGAATGATCAGGTATTAATATAAATGTAAATTAATAAGTTGAGTAAAACATAAATAATGGAATGGCCTAGGGTTCAATTCCAAATAAAAATTATGATACCTCACCACCTCTAACTAAAGAATTTCAACTAAGATATATACATATATATATATATAGATATAAAAAACATATGTTTAAAATATTAAAATGTTTGATACTTCGGTAGAGACCACCAGTGTGTCTAACCTGTAGATACACACAAGTCGATAATACATTATCTGCTCAGGGAACCGATCCCCAAAATATCTACATCTTTATATTAAGATATATCACAGTTGTAGCGCTTACAACATGACGGTAATCGATAAAATCCCTCCGAAAATTTACCGATTATTGTCATATTAATACGCGTCACAACTGCGATGTTGTAAGGTCGGTTATTGGAGTACTGAAATACTTCTGTTAAAGGTGATGGGATCTGGTTATTTGGAACAAAACCTCTGATCAATTTAATATATATAATTTTTTCGTGCCTCAGAATTTACTCAACTGTTTAAAACTTTGAAACACCATCATAATAAAAATATTGGTAAGGTATTTATTGTAAGTGTAAAGAGTATTAATGTATTTTGTATGTGTATTTAGTCGAGGGTCCTACAATAGCACCCACACGTGTCAAATTTGTCTCGTGCCAAATTATTGACTGTATCAT
The DNA here is from genome assembly GCA_022494985.1 of Micrasema minimum. Classification (NCBI taxonomy): domain Eukaryota; kingdom Metazoa; phylum Arthropoda; class Insecta; order Trichoptera; family Brachycentridae; genus Micrasema; species Micrasema minimum. Next base: position 16,895 of record JAGVSP010001032.1, read on the forward strand.
TGTTAATATATTGGATAATTTTTTGTTTAGTTATTATGATATTCAATGTAAAGTTTTGTGTGTAAAATAAAAATTATTGCAATTTTGACAAAAATCTTCAGATGTGCATTGTTCAAAGTAACTTGGTTTGAAGATTTAAATGGAGTTTTTATTCATTTCGTGTTTTTAGGAGATGTTTTATCATCTCCGTTTCAACGAGTATATATTAAAAAAATATTTTGTTTGTTTTTCTGTATTCTTAAAAAACTTTTGAAATTATTAAAAATAAATATGAATAAAAATGATGAACTATCAATATACAAAGGTATTTTATTTCATCAATAATTCAGATTAGGTCTAGAAAGTGTCGTAAAAGACCATAAATATTTAATAACACATATTCATGTTTTGTTTATCATAAAAAATATTATTTTAGTAAAACCATATATGTTTCAGTTAGAAATGGACAGGTCTTCTATAAAATTATCCAGAGCATGATTACAGATTCTAATTTATGTAATAGTTTCCAGAGTTTCTCTGTCGCTGTTGGGATATCAATAACTATTTATTTAACCGCCTCGAGGCCCAATTACAGAGGGGAAATAACATTACAAAAACCCAGGCTTGAGAAAAACATATTTTGATTTTTGTATTCTCTCCGGGAATTGAACCGGGACCTCCGTATCGTGAGAGCATTGGGACAGTTTGAGGAATCTACCTATACCTGGCAGAGGGCGGGATGATAATAAGTAATTAAAACCTATTAAAAATTCATATTTAGGTCAGCTTCTACTATTGAGTTGTAGTAAGTTTTTAGTTAGGTTCTTAGCGTTGATAAGTCCAGTAAAAAAGTTTTTAGTATTTTACTCGTTTATTGAAGAAATAACACTCTTTAAATAAAATAATATCAATTTCATATTACGTACATTAATTTCTTATTGGTATTTAGTAATAATTATCCATTGGTAATAATTTCTGTTCATATAATTAGTTGGTATTGGGAACATCTGTGGATGCTTTTCTAACATCGTACCTAATACAAAAACTTTGTGGTGAGAGCAAGCCTCTAAGGTTCACAAAAAGATACTAAATGTAAACATATAAAAAAAACTTTTGGTTGTCTGTAAAGTCGGTTACGGACGATAATTTTACGTGATAACGCCATAAAAAAACATTGATGAAAAATAGCATACTTTTATGAATTGAATTGAATTATTATTACTGAATTATCATTATTTATTGTAATACAACGCAGGAGTTAATTGAAAATTACAATTTTTTCCATAAATTATTATTTTTTTGTTTTTTCTTCTTGTGAGCTGCTGCTGTCTCCCTTCTACTCGCCGATGGAGTGGAAGAGAGATAGATGCGTCACAAACCGAACGCTTAGACCGATCGTGCCTCTCTATCGCTTGTTCCGCGCTCTCGCTTGCACACTTAGCTCAGGCGGAACGTGACAATGAGTCATGCTTTTTCGTGTGTGCAGCCGGCGTTCATCGATTTATCAGACGTTATCACGTCAATAAAAACAAAAACAGCGATAAAAGGAAACAATTAAATTATCATCATGAATTATTACGTAATGTACATTCATTTATTAGTATTTAGTAACTATCCATTGTTATTTCCTGTTCATACGATTGGTTGGTGTGGCTATGATTCGTCGGCAGTTTGCGTCAGAGCTGCGGGACGTGGACTTGACTTGGGAGGATGCAAGGGAGCTGGCGGCCGATCGCTTGGCAAGAGGCAGTTTGTGGAATCCATATGCTCCACATAGGGAGCGGATATGGTATGATGATGATGATGATGATGATGTAGGTACATTGTTATTGATTTCTTCTTGGTATTTAGTAATTATCCATCGGTATTTCCTGTTCATACGATTGGTTGGTGTGGCTAAGGTCTTTGGGAACGTCTGTGGATGCCTTCCTAACATCAGAATGGGACACTTCCAATGTATGTGGCAATTCCCAGCCATATTCGTCATCGTACTTCTTATTTTCTGGAAGAGACCCGACTAATGGAGTCCTGATGAAGAACCCTGAAAAAACATTTTTATTATACTGCAATGCTATTATTAGTACATTGAACAGTTTTTATTCTGTGCATTAAAAGCTCAAGTTCTACAATATTATAACAATGTAAACATAATATATTACCACAATCCGATTGGATATTGTTTTATCGTTGGTTTTCAAGCCATTGGTCATGTCAACTTCACATAAAGTAGTCATATCAACTTCACATACATGATACCTACCTAAACCAACCAAATTCGGTACAAGATCCCTAAAATACATAGCATTTTCCGAATTTAATTTGTTACCTGACATGTTTAAGATCCCTGTATCTAACTATCGAAACAGGACCTCTGATTTGAAAAAATATTATTTTAAGTATTTTGAATGATACCTTTTCTACTTGCGTCGATATAATATATGGTTTTGCTGTTACTGTTATAATTCACTTTATTGTTTCTTTAGGTTTTATGTTTTCATTGGATTGGTTCTGTTTTTTGTATATATTGTGTTTATTTTGTGATCTAAGTGATGTCAGTGCGTATTAGAATAAATGAATGTGTTTTTTATTTGTCCCTAAATGAGTTTATTGTTAAAACTCCTAGGGAGCATTAGATTGAAAAAGAAAAAGAATTCTTATATATTTTTTTTCAACATGTAATGTTATTTTTTATAAATAATAAAAAAAAAATAATTAAAAAAAAATTAAAAAAATAAATTCGCATCTCCACAATAATAGTGGTATAATTCAAAATACTTATTTTTAGGAAAGCAGTTTAATCTACTAAATTTACCCGAAATCGAAATATTTATGTGTCTATACACCGTGTAACAAAACTCGAGGTACAAGCAGGAAACCAGTGAATCTCCATCATATTTAGAGTCGATTTTGTGTATTTTTAAATTTTATTTGACCCATAGTTTTCGAGAAAATTGAGTACTTATTTGAATCTTTTTACAAATTGTTAACATGTATAATTTATTCAAAATTTATTCAAAATTTAAGTCAAATTAATGCTGTCCATAAAGAAAGCAGCCGGAAAAAATCCCGATTATAAGGATTTGGTCAATTTTACATAATTTGAGGTGAAATTTGAAATTTAATAAAAGCTTTTATGAGAAGATTTTTTTTTTTCAAGCTCAAATTCAAGTAATATTACACCTCTCTGTTTGTGGTTGGTTGGAAGATATTGCTTAAAAGCATAAAACCCGCCATTGAACAGAATGTTTAAAAATGAAATAAATAAATACATTATAGCAGAAGATGGCGACTAAATTGATTTAAATTTAATGCGCGCTTGGTGGCTTATTGATTATGAGCAAATTTACAATATCTACAATATTATTACAAAACATACTTGGAGTTTTATTATTTGAGATGAGGTCTGTTTGGGTGATTCTTATTTCCAAATTAATAAGCGAAACGTCCAAGAGATTAATAGTTAGCCCTCCCTAGTAAGAAAGTCTGTGCCCGAGAGCCTTTTTCGATTAATCACTAATATATTGTTGAGAATATTAATTTATTTAAACCATCCTCAAAAACCGACATTTATAAAAATAAATAAAATAAAGAGCTTATTTCGGTATCTCACGATCAGGAGTTCCAGTGGTACCCAGAATTGAACTTTAAAAATGTTTTTACTACTAATAAGTTTGCTTGTATGATAAAATTTTTATTGTATTTTAAAATTATTTAATAAAAAATTTACTTTTAAAAATGAAGGTTTTCTGTGCCGTATAAGTGCGCTTAAGATTCCTTTCATAGAGGCGTGTTTTTGGTTGATAAAGCGCTACTCTACTATACACCGTGTAACAAAACTTGATGTACAAGCGGGAACCAGTGAATCTACGTCATATTTGGAGTCGATTTTGTAGAATAAAATGTTTTGATGTGACCCTTAGTTTTTGAGAAAATTGAGTACGAAGATAATTGTTTTGCAAAATGTCATCAAATATAATAAATTTGGTCTATCCACGAAGAAAACAAAATTAAAAACCGCATTTTAATAAGAATTTGTGGAATTTTACTTACTCTACCATACTTATGAAAGATTTTATGAGTAGAATTTTTTTTTTCAAGCTCTGATTATAAAGCCACATTACACATTGGACTCCAAATATGATCTAGATTCACCAGTTTTCGGTTTGTACTACGAGTTTTGTTACACCATGTATATGTATAAAATCTACGCTCAAAATTATGGTAGGAATGTGACACTACAAACTAATTACCAAAATTCTAATTACTAATAAAAAACATGGCTTTTTCTTGTAGGTAGTACAAACATCTGGTTTTGTTGATGCTGATAACCTTTGGCCAATGAAGACAGAAGAAAGACAGGATCGTTATTGTCAGGAACATTCCAGAAGGGATCATCTTGGAAGAAATGATCTTCTGAATCCAAATAACCAGCGATTGGATGGCGTAAAACCCTGCCTGTTAGTTTGTAAAAGAGAACATTACTATGGAAATTGAAACAAGTGTAGAAAAAAATCGTGATTTGAGACGTTATAACCACTGCAGCGCATTTAAATGTCCAAAATATCAAACACATAACATTTACACACATATTTTTTTCAATCTTTCTACCATTTTCCCAAAAGGCAGAGATGATAGAACGCCACATCACTGTCATGGTGCATTTATTTTTTATATTTGGTATAGTTCTCTTCGTCATTTTTGTAATACATGTTATTATATGCGGCGCATGAGAAGATTATGATCTCACGCACGCCGATTATTTCAATTTTTCTCTTTTCACTTTCAAGCACTTGCTGAGCTTGATCATACTTATTTCTCCGCCTTTCTCTACTTCTATACCCAAATACATCGCATTATATATTCTTTAAGATTAATGCTAACAAATGACGTCATTCTGTGGCCCTTTAGGCTAAAAAAACTGAAAAGTAACTAAAAAATGCTAAACTAAAAAAAAAACATCACGGTTTTCAGTAGGCAAAGATAGAACGCCATACCACTCTGTCCTGACAGACTTCCTTTTGCTACCTCTGTATATACATCTTCTCATGCACAAACGCCGATTTGATGAGAAATACATGTCCACTTTATGTAATTGTAATTGAATGCCATGTCTTACAACCGCCTTCCGCGGCTTCTAAACGCAGGCACACTTACATTTAAACTTCTTTTAGCCATTCTTTCATCAGATCGCGTCACAAACCGAACCATCGTAAAAGCCCCTTCTTAATTTAGTCGCTAATCTTATCTCAGCTTGTTCCGCGCTAATTTCGACATTTGAACACTATCTCGGTCTTCACATTCGCCTGAGAGATCGCATTTCAACACATTAAGTCTCATCCTTCTTTTTCTGCCAATTTTGCCTCTTTCGATGTTCTTTTTTGCCACTATCGATTTCAAGGCACCATTAACTCTGTTTCTAATCGTCCTTATCCACATTTCCGACTCTTGTAAACATACTTCCCAAATATACAAAAAATGCTAAAAAATGCTGAAATTAAAATTACCAGTTAGAGCACCAGTTATCACGGCAACCACTAAAGTTACTGCCAAACCCAGAAGTTGGTACGAGGCCTGTTTACCGCTGGTCCTTCCAGTTGAATCGGTCCCATTGTCAATGGCTGCTATTTGTTGCTAAAATTGAAAAAAAATAAATCAATCGGTGAGTTAAAATACTATCGGGTTCTTCATACTTCATTTTTACTATCTGAATGAAATTACAATACTCTTTTTAAAAGTATAAAAGGCAATGAGAAAATACATAAGCGTAATAAAAAATAAAACATAAAAATACGTAAAATATTATATGTACCTAATGGAAGTCATAATTTTATGATAGCATTTTCATATATTTGGGTTAATTTTTCTTTTTGACAATTGTACAGTATGTTCTTACAGTAAAATTGTTATTTCGATCGGCCAACGGGACAATGAGGAATATTATTATAGAGAATAACATAAACCATGCAAATTATTTAAAAAAATACGACATAAAAACGCTTACAAGAACATCCGTTCCCATAGCTGGGAAGATAGTATAAAGGAATCCTTGTAGTTATTTTCATTGGCAAATAGTGCTAAAATTGCAGCAATCAATCCTGATAAAACTCCCGGCATTCCGTGCAAATTATGCACTCCGCAAGTGTCGTGCAGGCGTAGAGATGAAGTTATTTTTGGCTGAAAAAAAAACATTTACTTTGATATATTTTTTTGTAGAAGTTGATTGTAATGTGTTGTAAAAACACAAAAAAAATATTATACTTTGATACTTTTCATAAGGAATTCATAATAAATTTAAGGCCGGTCCTGAAAAAAGTATCAGAACGAAGGATCAACGCGGAACGCGAATATCAGACGCCGAAATGTAATATTTCGGCAAAAGTTTCAGTATAGATATCCGCGGTTCGAATACCGATTCCTCCACGACTTGATTCCTATTTTCAAACACAAGCCAATTAGATTTAATTGAAAATAATCTATCCAAATCAATATATTATATGACGCCAATAGAAGCAATGTTAGGAATCTCCGTCTTCACTAAGGTTCATAATCGCCTAAAACTGATTCGTACTGTCTTTTACCCCATGTAGATATTTCCATACCATACATTCCTATGCAAATTAGTTTTAGGCGATTATGAGCGTTGCTGAAAACAGACATTTCTTACTTTTCTTCTAGTAGCCTCATATGTGCAAATATAAAATTTCACAGATTTCATTAAATAAAAGTTCACAGTGTCTACATACTATGGGAAGAAGCGATATTAGTGTCAGTAACACACCCGTAGATGGAAGTCGTGTACTAAGTTTAGTTATATATTATTTATACACACATGGAGTAACAAAACTCGTAGTACAACCCGAAAACTGGTGAATCTACATCATATTTGGAGTCAAATGTGTAATATAGCCGACTTTTGAAAAAAAAATTTTTTTTTCGTAAAGCTTTCGCAAGTATCGCAGATTAAGTAAAATAGCCCAAAAATTTTTTTAAAATGCAAAATTGTTTTTTTTTTTTTTATGGATACTATTAATTTGACGAAATAAATGATAAATGATAGCAATGTGCACTTAGAAAACTATGGGTCAAATAACCAAAAAAAAAACCACAAAATCAACTCCAAATTTGACGTAGATTCGCTGGTACATCAAGTTTTGTTACACCATGCTTTTATAGAACAAACTTATATGTAACACTCATAGCTCTAATTTTTTTTTTTTATTTGTTGTGATTAATATAAGTAGTAGTATTTACCGTTAAGTACTTATATCCTAGGACCGAGAGGCACCCCGCCACCATGCCTATCAGCATGGCCCCATAGGGGTGCACCATCAGGTTGCACACCGCCCCCACAGCCACCCCCCCAGCCAGCGTGGAGTTCTGCACGTGCACCATGTCGAACTTCTTCTCCGGGCTGGTGAGCGAGGACACGACGAAAGCTGTCACGGTGCAGCAAGCCAGGGATAGGTAGGTGTTGATCACGGCTCGGTGCTGCTCATCTCCGCCAACTAGACCGCCGTTGAATGACGGCCAGAACACCCAGAGGAATAGGGTTCCTTTAGGAAATTGATAAGTTTAAGCTGAAGCAATGTACAAAGTCGAAAGTAGATCATGCTAAGTCATTCTTGGTCTTTTTTATCCTGATACTGTGGCGGATGAAATGACGTCACGCGGGCGACGCGGGACGAACGAACGAGCCGAACTACACCGAACACGCTCGGACAATAGCCGAGAGATATTTTGACCTTCGTTGCGTTAGCACGTCGCTTTTGCACAGATTTCTCGCCGCCAAATTGTGGGGCGAACTAGATTCATTTTTCATTTCCATTATTCATTTCAATCGTAGTTTAATTGGTTAAGTTTATTGTATTTTCATTGCATTTTCTTTTAGTTAAATTCTGTGTAATAAATGTGCACTGTAAAACTGTAAATATCTTTCATTTCTTTCTGTGCACCACCAGGGTAACTAATCCTGGTATACCCATACAATACGCTCGCATCGTAAATTCTTTCAGCTGTTCGCTGTTCTTTCATCATTCATTCGCTCTACATTTTCAAACATTATTTTGTCCATTCTTTATTATGTCGATAATGTCACTGCCTTGACATGAATTATCGTCAAAAAAAAGAAACGGACTTTTCCTAATTTGGCCGATAAAGCTTGTTTTATATTGTGATATTATTTTTACACAATACGAATTTTAAGAACAATCCGTAGTTTTGTAAGTATATCAATGATCAACTGCACAGGTATGAAATGTCCACTTAACGTAGTTTTGAGAAAACAGGCATTGAAAGTTCCAAATTCGTAGGAAAATTGAGATTTTACAGTGTCTATCTTTCAAATACTCGCGTTTGGCTTAGTGTCGAGTAGACCTATAAAATTAAGAGATACTGTAAAATTACTTGCGCACTCACTACCTTTTAAATTTTACGTCTGCGCACGTCATGTATGTATGTCGACCATTTGTATAACCATCGACATGTCGTGTATGAAAAAAGAAAGGATATTTTACCAATCATCGCAAATAAGTCAGATGAGTAGCTAGCCCCTTCCAGTTCATTAGATGTTGGATCCTTATCGTTTGGTCTCAGCATGAAACTAACTGCGAGACCAAAGTATGCTCCGAATGTATGCACCACTATAGAACCACCCACGTCTGTTATCTGGAGAGAAAAAATTGAAGCGAAATAATTATAATTTATTCTGTCCGCCTCGTAGCACAGTGGTACCGCATTTGGCTACTATGCAAGAGGTCACGGGTTTGATATCCGTAGCGGGTCAATATGAAATATGTGATACCTTGGACTGGTACTGAAGCGTATGACTGATCATCTTACCTTCATGTAATAAAATTATTAATTAACACCGCACTTGGTGTACAGTCCCCTTTGCACCATTGGATGCGGATAAGGGAGAGTAGTAGTACCTAGTAGTATTGAATTAAAAAACATGTGATTTTTTCGCTTATTTACAGTTTTCGTAGATCTTGCGTTAAAGCACCAGTCTAAACTTTAATGTTTTTGATTTTCACACATTTATTTTTTTTAATTTGAAAAACCACATTTTAAAGATCATTTTATATTGATCCCGTCGGAAGTCGAAGCTGTGGCCTCATGCGTTGTAGCCCAACGTCATAACCTCTGCGCCACGAGGAAATAAGGTGAAATAGATCTTTGTGTATATTCTTGCATGTGCCATTTTACCTGGGGTTAAATAACCATTGACAATAGGTGTTTTAAGATGGCCGATGAGATAAAACTAGCTTACTATTTCTGCTTAATATATAGTGCGTACCTTGAATACATCCACCAGTAGATACTCGTTGGCAGCAAAGATTATAATCTCTACAATGCCCATGATAATAAGTTGGAGGAAGGTTGTTTGACCCAAGACAGCTCCCATCGATATCAGAACACTGGCGGCTGCTATATCGGCTCCTGAAATCAGTAAAATTCAGTAAAGATTACAAGTCGCGGAGAACAAATTAGGTTTTTTCAGAAAGGATCCAGCAGACTCTACAGGACGGACAAAAAATATATTTTGCTTATCGTATCGACAGAGAAAAATAAATACGTTTTACTATTGTTGATCCCATGAAGCCATGCTTTTTTTTTCGAAATTGTTGTTATTAAAGACAAATCATGAATGTACTATGAATTTAAAGAAATCACGAATGCGAATCTTTCTAAAAAAACTACTATTACTACTTTAACCGTTATCCGCAGTGATCCCAGTAGTTGCATCTCAGAACGGCACTGCATATAAAAACAAGATGGCGTGTACCAAGCACAGCGTAAAGTTGATCATTTTTTTAACATGAAGGTAACTAGGCGGCCTCTCGTAGCGTAATGGCTAAAAGACGCTGGACTCACGATAAAAGGAGGTTGTGTGTTGTTTCGATTCCCGGTGAGAACACAAAAATCAAAAGTGATGGGTTTTTCTCAAGATCCTGGTGAATTTGTAATGCTTGTACTTTCCCCTTATCCGCACCCAATGTGCATAGGGCACTGCATATGTGTACAAAGCGTGTAGGTACCAAGCACAGCGTAAAAAAATAAAAAATAAATAAATAAACTTGATCAGTCATACGTCATTCCCTTCAGTACCTACTAGTTATTTATAAATTAATATTTTATAGGGCCCAAAATAGCAGGTTTCTGAGTTTTGAGAAAAGGTATCTCAGATAAATATTATTGTGCGGTGTGAAGTCTTTAGGTAACATCCACATATCATAGAAAAATGTATTTATATAATATAGACTTTTTAATAATATTCTAGACCCATTTTTCAGAAATTATCTTTACCTAAAAATTTAACACCACAGTTAATAAATAAAATACGTAGGTAGGTACATGGTATGTTGTATTGATAACGTCCCATGCATCATACAGTTTATTTTGATTTTTTGAAATATCACGAACAGAAAATGAATAATGAGTCTTTTAAAATAATATTTGAAAAGGCACAAATCGAGATTAATGCGGTCTTTCTAATGCGCACTTTATGCGGAACAGAAAACTGTACAGTCTTTGTCAGAAAAAAGACACGCTCAAAAATACCATATGAATATTTTCAAAGCGCAACCGTAAGTTATTATCGTATGTTTGCACAAGAAGTAGGTAATCTAGCTAATAATGTACTGGTTTTTAACGTTTATAAAAGTATTAAATATATAAAAATCCACTTAAACGTTAACATAAAAAACATAAACTGTCAGTAAACTACAGTTTTCACTTTATACGGGACAGTTAGCAAACTGCACAAGAAACTGTACAGTTTTCTGTCTCGTATAAAATGGACTTAACAAGTTACAAAAATAAAAGAAATAAGAAGAAAATGAATGAACAATGCAATGCCAATGGAGGGAATAAATTGCAAATGGTTGCAGTTACGATATTTCTTGCATCGTTATAAATGGCAGTCATCAATAAAATACGCCCAACGCATTAAAGCTGCGCTCGTATCCTTAAGATCATTGTTTTCCTATTAAAACTACATTCATCATTTTATCCAGAGACTCCCATCTTAGTATCTTTTTGAAGCTTTAATCAAGTCTAGAATCTTGGTTTATCTTTTTTTTACAAAATTAGACTACCCATTTTATTTTTTGTACCGTATTAAAATAACCTTTTTTGTGCTATACCTGTAGTAAGGTAATGACTTAAATCCGCAGCCACAAAATCAATTATATTAGCTACTACTACTACTACTTTCCCTTTTCCGCACATAATGGTGCATAGGGAACTGCATTGCAACATCAAGTGCAGAGTATCTTGATAACTTTTGACTACATGAAAAAACGGCTAAAAGAAGTTTACGGCAAGTACTTGAAAGTGGTCAAGTGAAAAGTCGGAATAATCGGCGTATGTGCATGAGAAGATGTATGAATGTAGAGGAAGCAAAGGAAGTCTGTCAGGACAGAGTGGTATGGCATTCTCTCGTCTCTGCCTACCCCTACGGGCAAATGGCGTGATGGTTAGTTAGTTAGTTAGTTTACACGAAGATAAGATAAATATTAACTAGGATCTGTATATAATTAATATGAACATCACATTATATATATATATTTCATGACCCCTTACGGGAATCGAAACCACGACTTCAGGCACGGTAGCCAAATGTGCTACCGCTATGCTACGAAGCGGACACTACAATTCATCGCTCGGGAGATTAAATTGTAAAAGTTTTATGTATACACTGTATACACACTTAATTAATTATATATTCAACTTACCGATGAGGGTTTTAAGGCTGACAAGAACCTTCCCAGTTTCCATCTGGAAGAATCCTCTGCAGACGATGGCCCACTGTATCATGAGGGCTGCCAGAAGAAGGTTGAAGCCAACTGCACTGTAGCCGTATCGTTTCAGGAACGTCATCAGGAAACCGAAACCGATGAAGATCATCACGTGGATATCCTGAAACACTGAAAACATGGTTAAGGTTTTCATGTGTTTGTTTCAGAAACATTTAAAGTAGGTAATTATTATTTGTTTAAACAACTTTTTGAGTGTGTCCAAATACTTGTAAACAAAAACTGGATTTCACCCATTACGGGCTAACAAATTACAATTTGACATCTCAACAGAGACGAGAAGTTTGGAAGGGATTATGGATAATTAGGCGTTTACAGGGCTTATGACCACACCACACCACCACAAGTGAACACTCTCTGTCATCCATTGAGAAAATTGCTAAGCATTTTAGCAGAAACCTTTATGATTGCAAGTGAGATTCTTACCGAATTATTTCACCTACTAGGAAACGCCTGAAGAAGAATCTTTAATTTGTTATGCTTATAACTTTTACCGTGAAGCGTCGCGCCATTTTACTGTATATTGGCAGATATGGATATCAAATACTAGGTGAAATGGGGAATGTTGTAATACATCAAGTGGCCACTTAACCCAGCCAATGACAGGTCATAAGCCCTGTAAACGCCTAATTATCCATAATCCCTTCCAAACTTCTCGTCTCTGTTGAGATGTCAAATTATTATTTGTTTATTAATTTATTCATTGTAAACTTCAATTACATAGCAAGTATGCAAGGACGAGCTTATTGCTTTAAAGGAATATCTTCCAACCAACCCATATTTTAATTTTTTATTTTAAGAAATGAAGTAGCTCGGAATGTATATATTTTCCTAAAACCTGACATTTAATAGAAAAGGGCCTAGGACCCTAAAACGTAGGTCCTTGAACCCTATTAGATGAAAAATAAGGAAATCAATACCAGGCTGAAAAAATAATGGCAATATAAGTTTTATTTTGGCCACAGTCCCTTCAAAAATCCAAAGGTCTTTTAAATATTTCATTTCATTATCAGTTCGTATTTTTATGGTTTTGTCAGTGATATTTTATGGGAGTTAATTAGATTTCCGTATTTATTATTAGTTATAAAAAAGAAAAAATTTAACTTTGAAAAATTCACATAATTTAATTTGTTGCGATAAAGTAATTTTACGTTAATAATTTAAGTGGTAAACATTAATTTGGTAAGCTTAGTCGTAGACAAAACTTTGAAAATAATTTTTTTATTATATCAATTTAGAAGTATTTTTGATGGCATCGTGAGGCCTTGCGTCCTGATTTTGATTTGAAGTGTAATCAACAAATCCAACGAAGAAAATTAAAATAGTAGCTTGCACGAATCCACAGCAAATTGACATCTTCAAAATTTGTATTCGGTTAAAAATTGCCCTGTTATTTTGGCGGTAGTTACGTCTTTTTGAGGATTTCATTTTTATTTTTAAAATAATTTAATTGCACTTACTAACGGATTATTTCATTAAAAAGAAAAAAAAAAAATTATGTAATATACAAATAAAAGATTTTTTCCTCTCGATCACTTAGATTTTCTTTCTCAAACGTATGAATTATTGAAGACTCTTATTATTTCAAAGAATATTCATATTTGAAGAGAAAAATCTTAAGCTCGCTTTAAGTGGTTCTAATCATTCAGATAAGTTAACTTCGAACATTTTTATAACTGCTTATTTTATGAATAGATTTATTATTTATTGAACCTTTGATGCGACGCGATGTATGCGATAAATAAAAAAAATGACTGAAAAAAGCGTGTAAAAACTGTATTAATACGTAATTATTAGGTACATTTGATTTTATTAAAAATATTTTGCAGATAATTAGGACAAAAGAAAATTCGCGATCTGATAGATTAGATAGAATTTTAAAGTAACTATTGTAGTTAAAAACGTCACAATTTACTATTCGTAAAAAATACACTTCACGCAGTCGATAGAACGAGAATGACTGACTGTTTCATCTGTAAGTATCTGAATATATTTCAATGGACATTATTTTTCTTGAGACACAAAAGTTATTCCTTCTTCTTTAGAAATCTTTGTTTCCTTGCTAAAAAAACTGTTTGAAGACAGGGTTACCACAAGGGAATGCCCTCGACAAACACTCCCTTGTTAAATTCGTTCGCCTCAATACAACTGTTTTCTTGAAGGCTTTAGTTCTGTTTTTGTGTTTCTGTTTCGTGTTTTTTTCGTCGTCACTCATATTTCTTTGTATTCAAATACTCAAATCATAAAATAGTAAGTTAAAATATGAAATACAGTTTTTTTTTAAAAATATATTTAAAATAAAAAAATACGTAGATTATGTTATTGTTATGGTCTTTATAGTAAGATGATGATTCTACCTTTACACTATGTATCCAACATAAAATATTATTGTCTTCTTATAGTTGTATGCTGAAATGTTCTGTATTTTTCTTGGATTTCCCTAAAGCGCACTTTATACGGGAACGAAAACTGTACAGTCTTCCAAAAGACACGCTAAACAAATATGTATATTTTTTTAACCGCGATCGTGAGTTATTATCATATTATCGTAGCTAATAATATAAATATGTTATATATATGTTTCTTACGTTTTTTTTAAAGAATTCATTACATCAATATCTACTTAAACGTTTACTTAAAAAACATTCATTGTCAGGTCAGCCAAACGTCGCGCGGACTATTCAATATTCCGCACAGTTTTCGCTTTACACGGGACAGTTTGCAAACTGCACAACCAACTGTACCTACAATTTTCTGTTTCGTATAAAGTGCGCTTAAGATAACTAAAACTCCGGTCTTTTTGAAAATTTTACTTGAATAAAATAATAATACTGTTTTTTATTTTTTTTTTCTGACTTTGTTTTGTTTTGAATGGCTGATCATTCGGCCAAGAATTAAGGTGTTGATTAAACATTTAAAAAATAATTTTTCTTCGATGACCCCCCATTCATCATTTAGAATTCATATTACAAAATTTATTCTTATCACTTCTACTCATTGATTTATTAATACACTTAGATTTGAATTTAACCCAAAAAATTAATGACACTTCAACTCCGCCAAAACCTCCAACTCCGCCAGAAATCCTGTGTGCCAGTGAAATGAAAAAAACATTAAAAGATGGTGTAACGAAAGTGAACCGTTCGGATAAAATTAACAAAAAAGATGGTGTAACTTTCCAAATGTGTTTATTTATGTTAATTTGTGTACATGGCCTAAAATAATTATTATTCAAAGAAAGTTTTCTTCTTAAATAATAGCCAACAGCCCAGCCCGTCCACAAGAAAAAAAATCATTTTAGATGCATGGTGAAATTCATGAACGCTCCTCGTAAGGAACGGGTTAGTATTGTATTCTGTTACTGTAATTCTACATATAGCCCATACCTTTTGCGGTGTGTGGGCGGATGCTTGCAGGCAGTCGAAGGGCTCTGATAGGTCGACCCGTGTAAGTGTATTGAGGAGCGGAATCTTCGTGTCATTACTTTTTCTGAATAATTTACTCTGCAGGGCAGATCTAAGTGTATTATAAATCAATGCTTCTACTCATATTTGTGCATAGGTATGTAGGTATACTTACTGGCATAATTTGAATTCATTTCACTAGGTTTCGTCCTTTTGATCGAGGCATCAGCGGATGTATCATAATCAGCTATAAATACGTAGAGTATTATGAGGATAATTTGGAATATCATTATGATTGCCAAATCTAATTTTACAGAGGAAACCATTTTCGGCACAGATCCCATCTAGCGGGACTCTTTAAAATTAAAATATATTTATTCGAGATTCGCGTCCGGATAAAATATTTTGCTTGATGATCAACAGGTGTCACCTAAAACAAGAAATTGAAGAAATTATAGTTTTTTTTTAAAATTATTTATTTGGCCTCTACCGATACCGATAATTCAACCACATACAAACATTACTCATTACAAAAACTTAATACCAACATTTTAAAATTTACATATAATTGAACAATTAATCCACATTTACAATTTTTAACCTTAACTACATACTTAAGTACAATCTAAATTTCCATCGTAAATAATTAAATGAGTAAAATATAAATACATTGAAATACCTATTATTAAATATATTATAATCAGAGCTTAAGAATTAATTTTACATATACCTATTATTGTTCAAAAGTAGATCATATACATAAGCAATTATATATTAAAAAAAAAAATCAAATCAACAAAACAATAATAATATACACATAACATGCATTATCAGTAAAAACCATTTCAAAAACCTGATAACCCATATTTTACATGTAATACCAAACTTATGCCTAATTCCTACTATTCATTACAAGCTAGGTAGGTATTTATCAAATTGAGGTGTCATTTATATACATATAATTAAAAATTACACGATAAGATAAGAGATAAATGCAAAAGGAATGTATTAAAGAATAAAATAAAAACACTATTAAATTTTTCTCTCCATGACATTAAAGGGCATATAAAAAAAAATTAAATCTCCAACACCCCCACACTCACAGTTTTTGGAGTTTAAAATTTTGATTTTGTACAGATGAGAAGGATTACAACAATAGCTAGATCTAATTCGGCAAAACGTTGTAATCATACATCTTGGGAGCTTGCAAGATGAATACCACGGTTCTTTGGGAATGGTAGGTTGAATGCTGCTTTAAATTGATTAAAAAATACATAAATAGTATATCATAGTCGGTGAGTAAGTGCCTAGGGCCTCCAATAGGTTAAAGACGGCCCTAGATCGGCCCGTACTTTTATGAAAATTACAAAGGTGTGCACATAAACCATGAATTCTGATCACTATAGTTACGTGATACTGTTTTTTTGACGTAAAATTGAAGACATGGACGTGAAAGATATGCGGTTTCAGCTGGACGTTGCCACAAACCACACAAAAACGTCTTTTTGTCTTTGGTGTGGGAGAAATTTTCCGGACGTGTAAATTTACGTTTTGGTGATGTTAATTGGCCACCAAGATCGTGCGATTTGTCACCACTGGACTTTTTTGTGGGTTTTGGGGGAAAGTGTTTACGCAGACAATCCTCTAACTCTTGGCGCTTTGAAAATGAACATCATCAAGTGGCCGCGCTGTTGCCTAATTACCCGTAGCCGATTTATTGAAAATTATCTCAAAAAAATCCAGTCCAGTAGGATGTTGTTTTGTATGTTTGCATTAAAAAAGAAAAAAAAAAAAGATAATTTTCGATATGGAGACACAGAGGGATCGTGAGGGTGGCGGCATCATGATTTTCTTTTGACTTGATCGATGCTGTCGCCCTCTTGACTTAACTTCACTTGGAAACTTTGGCCCTGCAATTTGCCTATGCATTTGCAATAGCAAGAATTTAAAGTCCTGCATAAAATAGCGTGACTGACAGAGAGTCCCCAAGGACTCTATAACAGTCGCGGGTGGAGGTGGGACGATCCCTCAGTCCAGTAGGATATTCCGTATACGACGTTTCAATTTTGTATTTCACACATAATGGCAATGTTCCAACAGTATAGTATCCAACAATATATTGGTAATACCATAATATAGGTAATAGGTCACCATGAAACCTCTTACATCATATTCTTCTGTGTCTTTCCCTTTAATTATTTCAATAGATTTAAGGGAAAATGTTGTTTCTGATAATGAATCACATTATTATTATTGTATATTAAAATTAAAAAAAGAGGTGTTTACGTTTACTTTCGGAACAACAAATGGATAGTAATTACATAAAATGCTCAACTAATTACACTCTTTTTACGCAAATTACGCTAATAAAAAGCACGTCTTTTTTACTATCGACCATGAAATGCATATCGACGCCTCCTACGTATAATATCGTAACCCACAAAATGCGATTTTACAGGAGGAGCATTTGAAAATATTTTCGTTCATTTGCATTGGTTTTAGATATGACAAAATACGCCCCAAAAAAGCCCTTATTATTGGCATAATATTTTTTTTGTTTTGGTAGAATTAAAGATATAGTTAAACACAGACGAAATCCACCAAAAACTCAAAATCGACGATTTGTGGGTTACGATATTATACGTAGGAGGCGTCGATATACACGGTGTAATAAAACTCGTAGTACAACCCGAAAACTGGTGAATCTACATCATATTATTTGGAGTCGAATGTGTAACATGACTTTTGAATCTAGATTGAAAAAAAATTGTTTTTCTTATAAAATTGCGTAAATTCTTATTAAAATACAATGTTTAAATTGTTTTCCTTATGAATAGTATTAATTTGACTAAATAAATTTCATATTTTTTTTCACAAAATCGACTCCCAAATATGTGGTAGATTCACTGGTTTTCCACTTGTACGTCGAGTTTTGTTTCCACGGTGTATTTTTAAGCACCTTGTCGTAGAAGCCTCTAATTTGATATATTTTAAATCTTTTGTACGATACTAAATGCATAATAGATACTAGTGGTTTTTATTTATTTATTTTCAAATTGCATAAGGATTCACACTGAAAACACTTACAGGTTACTATTTAAACATGTTTGCCAGTCGACAGCGATATACGGGCACTCGGATATGTACTAGATCACGTTACACGTAGTCTACGTTATGGGTAGGTACGTGCGGACGTAAGTTTACGTACAACCTCTTCACATACCGTAACGTAAGAGGCTTCAGTGTACACTGTCGTGTTTGCCGATCCAAACATCCTGCTTTGTTGACCCTTCTGATAACGATGCAGTGATTGGTTTACTGTGCGGACGTGATCTACGATTCCCAATGTTTGGGGCCAGATTAATACCGGATTATAATGATTGTATATTGCAACTGATACCCAATAGGAGGTTCAAAAACATTGTAATTTGGTTCTTTCGATTTTGTATTATTTATTTTAAAAAATTGATTGAAAAATATTTCAAGGGATTTAAAAAAAAATAAATTACGATGTCATATGAATTTTTCTAGCGCGGTTTGAAATAGCGCTTTTTCAAATCGCTCGCAAAATCCTCCATTTGGTGCGCATGGGGCGTGACGTCACATCAATATGGGCCCTGACTTCGTAATGAATTTCCCGCCTTTCATAATGAACGGGTATGACGTCATTAGCCAATAACGGGCGTTTAAAAGTCACTCGTAATTTCGTGTTTTTTAAACATAAATTTATAAATGAAAACAACATTTTTGATCATTGTGTTTTTATCGTGGGAATTGTAAAAATATACTTTAAATATTTGTAACGTTTTCAAGGATATTCATGCTATCGGGAACAACCCAATTGGTTGCGGATCCACGAATTATTTGACACAAGAGCAATTCGCTGATTTGATGATATAAGTTTGTCATGGACGGCTATTAATATGAATGCAAACATTAAGTAAAATTTAAATAACATTTTGAGTGTGTCCAAGTACTTGTTGACAAAAATGGGGAATGTTGTAATACATCAAGTGGCCACTTAACCCAGCCAATGACAGGTCATAAGCCCTGTAAACGCCTAGATATCCATATTCCCTTCCAAACTTCTCGTCTCTGTTGAGATGTCAAATTGTAAAAATTTAAAGAATTATGCGTGAAATTAGTGTTTTATGAATAAAAAAGAGTACCTAGACAAAATGTCTCCAAGAACTATTTTTTTAATTTATTTCGAAGCA
Organism: Micrasema minimum; assembly: GCA_022494985.1. Lineage (NCBI taxonomy): Eukaryota > Metazoa > Arthropoda > Insecta > Trichoptera > Brachycentridae > Micrasema > Micrasema minimum. The sequence continues at coordinate 36,311 of JAGVSP010001032.1, forward strand.
AATATGCTTTTACATACTCTTTTGGAAAGAGTTATCTTTTTATATTAAATACGAAGGGCTTATAAAACACGTTATCTTAGAAATAAAGTAAAAATTTACAGTTTTTACAATCGTAAGATTAGACACTATGCTTACCAAGTTTTAGCAAATTGCTTAGTTTTTGAACAGTATTAAACAATGTGAAATAAATGCCAATACCTTAACATGAAAAATATGATTTTGATTTAAGGTAAAAAACGTGCAATTTTTTTATTTTTTCGGTTTAGATTTTTTTCGTTATTAAGATCAAATAAAGTATTGTGGTATATTAAGATGAAATTATACCTGTAGGTAAACCAAATTTCTTTTTTTTTTTACTTACTTAATCTTAAAAAAAAAGAAATAATTTATTGATTGTCAAATTCCTAAATGTTGAGAAATCTCTTGGCTCTCTGACAAATGTGTACCTAATGTTCGATTGTGTGTACACAATTTATATAGAAATGTATGTATGGACCTACAAGACCTACATTAATTCACGAACGTTCATAACTTCTCCATTATTCCGCCAGGACGCGAGGGAAATCAGATATTGCATCGAAGAGTCCTTTACGAAGAAATTAGATTCATTTTCAAAGATAAATTAAGTTTCTGTCATCGCTTTTCAGTATCAGAATAGATTTTTGTTCGTTTTTTTACTTTGAAAAATTGAACATTGCAAAATTTAACACTTTCAAATTGAAGAGTATGAGCGAATGAGCGTATCATAGAGTACCTATCATTCGCCCATCCCCTCTTTATTGCAACACACTTACCTACATTACAAAAAACCATAATGGGAATCTTAATCTTAATTATTTTTTGGAGTAAATGATCAAAACAACCTGTAAAATAACAAATAACAATGTACAATGCCATAACTCATAACAATGCGTAAATAAATTAGAACCCTTTTCGGAATAAATACCTACTTATACTATGTAGGTACATGAAAAATTTACGAAATAGGTAATGTAATGCAAGTTTTTGGCATAGAATTTTAAATATATAAATAAATAATAATCATCATCATCATCATACCATATCCGCTCCCTATGTGGAGCTTATGGAATCCACAAACTGCCTCAAGGCCAAGCGATCGGCCGCCAGCTCCCGTGCATCCTCTCAAGTCAAGTCCACGTCCCGCAGCCCTGACTCAAGCTGCCGACAAATTGTCAACAGTGGACGACCAGGACGCCGAGAACCTGATGCCTTGTAAAATAGGCAAGCATGGTTAAGGCTCTCGGGAGGCATACGTGTTATTAATTCCACCTCGTGGTGTAGTGGTTAAGGCGTTGGGCTACCATTAATCCCCGACGAGGTCGATATGAAATATTGATTCAAATGTGTTTTTTCACAACAAAAAAAAAATATATCTAATTTTTAAAAAATCACACATTTGTTCTGTTTTAAAAACATATTTCAATAACAACACGGAATTGTTGACCACAATCTAAATTTTAGTGAAGTAAACTGCAAATTTTAATGACTAAATTATGGCAAGGAGCCATTACTTCGATAACATTACAATATTACGTACATACGTTCATTTTTTATTTATAGGATCATTGCTGAATGGTGTATTAGTGCAAACATATTCGTTTATTGATCGACGATATCGTTATTAGTAGATACTTAAATTAAAATAAGTACATGAAATGATTTAAAAAAATATTTTTATTTTATGATTCGTTTATGCAGTTGTTCAAAAAATACTAGTACCTACCAATACTATTCTCCCTTATCCGCACCCAATGGCGCACAGGGCATGCACTACATCAAGTGCAGTGAATCTTGTTCATATGTTACATGAAGGCAAGATGATCAGTCTTACGTTTCTGTACCAGTCCACGGTATCACATTTCAATATTATTATGAAAATCACATGTAAATAAATATTTCATTATCGATCCCGGGACCTCATGCACGGTAGCTAAAGCACTATGCTACGAGGACAAAGACGAGACAAAGACAGTCTAGATGAGACCAATTTAATAATGAAATTAAAACGTTCGATAATAAATCATTAAAAATCAATTCACTTATATTTTGGCACTTATACATACATTTTCTTTTTTTTTAAAATGCAATTCGTTTTCTTTACGAAGTAATGAGACGTGTAGTTTTTAACTAGTCCCCTTGGATATCCATTAAAACGAGATGTTTATATTATTATCTTGAGAATTTTTAATGGTAACTATTTAAAATAATTATTTATCTTATTTTATCGATGTATTTACTTAAAAACATATGGTTTTATTACTCTAACATTAAAAAGTAATGAAATATTGCGTGCTTATTTTTATACTTCTCGACAAAAAGTGGTAAGTTACAGTCAGACAAAATTAAAACACGCGAATAATGGATGACAGAGAGTGTTCACATGTGAAGCGTCGCGCCATTTCACTGTATTTAATACAAGTTCTGATAATTGTCAGATATGGATATCAAATACTAGGTGAAATGGGGAATGTTGTAATACATCAAGTGGCCACTTAACTCAGCCAATGACTGGTCGTACGCCCTGTAAACGCCTAGATATTTATAATCCCTTCCAAACTTCTCGTCTCTGTTGAGATGTCAAATTGTAATTTTATTAGCCCGTAATGGGTGAAATCCAGTTTTTGTCTACAAGTATTTGGACACACTCAAAATGTTGTTTATGAAAAAAACTCATTTTGTAAATAGAAAATAATTAAACTACTTAGTCTTCTGGTCAGTACCACGCCAAAATGGCGATTTCACATATGTATAGGTATATACAATACTGCTTTAAACTGTTTGAAATTTAACTTTAAAAATAGCACCTGTTGAATTATTATTTAAGTGGCATAAAAATATATTTATGGGTATATTCTTTAAATTAAAAAGAAACATTATTCGAGCTTTTATGATGTACCTACTCAAATATTTCAATTTTGGGCTGCTTTCAAACAGTCGGAAATAACTATGGCAGAAAGCAGGAAACAAGTTATGCTGGAGTGGGGTTCGAACCTAGTAATTTTAATGCCCGCTATATACGGGACCGTTTCTTGTTCAGAAAACTACACAGTTTCTTGTTCAGAAAACTGTGCAGTCTGTCAAACTTCTGTCAAAAGACACGCTAAATATGTGTAATTTTTGAAAACGCGATTGTAAGTTATTATCGTATGTTTGCTCTCAGGAAATTGTATATTTAGCTAATAATGTAAATATGTTATTGGTTTTTTACGTATTTAAAAGCATACAATAAACCAATGTCTACTTAAACGTTTACATAAAAAACATTAACTGTCATGTCAGCTTAAATCTGACATAAGCACGCAGTTTTTTAAACAGTTTTCGTTGTATACGGGACCGTTTTCAGACTGCATAGAAAACTGCGCAGAAAACTGTCCCGTATATAGCGGGCTTTAAGCCGGAGTCTCCGAAAACTGCATAGTTTCTTGTTACGAAAACTGTACAGACTGTCAAAAGACACGCTAAATATGTGTATTGTATTTTTTTAGCGCTGTCCTAAGTTATTATCGTTTGTTTACTTTAAGGAAATTGTTAATTTAGCTAATAATGTAAATACGTTATTTGGTATTTACATAATATATCAATATCCGCTTAAACGTTTACATAAAAAAACATTGACTGTCAGGTCAGCCAAACGTCACGCCGACAATGCAATATTCCGTACAGTTTACGCTATATACGGGACAGTTTGTAGACTGCACAAGAAACTGTAAAGTTTTCTGTCCCGTATAAAGCGAGCCTTAAGCCCACTTTATACGGGACAGTTTACTGTGCAGTTTCTTGATCAGAAAACTACACAGTTTCTTGTGCCGTTTTCTGATCAATAAAAACTGCGCGCTGTGATTTTTACCTTTACACGGCACAGCTTACTGTCCGTAGGCATGCGCAGAACGCGACAGTCGTACCATATAATACACAGTCGGGCTGCCATAAATGTTGCCATACTAATAATCTCTATCGTCGCCTATCTTATCGATTTTTTGCAGATCTATCGATTTTGTGGATGTTAATCGAATCTACTGAAAATGTGCAACCGATTTACCGATTTTGGAGTCATTTTAATTTTAAAGCATTTATTTTATGCAATTATAAGCGCAGATAAATTCAACATACTATGAATAACTTTAGGAACTTCTACCGATTTTACAATTTGGCAACATTACTCATCAGTCAAATAGTCGTTATTTGATATTTTGAATTTCGATCTAGGATTTCAGTTCATATTATTTTTATTACATTATATTCATATTCGCCATAGTAAAAGTTTATCAAAGTTTATTTGTAATATTACCGATACTATTGAATATTATACGTATTATACTGTCGTAATCGCCGCGGTGATGTGCGCGCCGAAACTGTGTAAAAAAAATGTGTGGAATTAGAGTACAGTGCGATCTGACACTAGCATACAGGTTTTCATCCAGTTTAAGCTTTATTCGGGACAGTTTTCAGACTGCACAGGAAACTGTGAAGTAAAACTGTCTCGTATATAGCGGGCTTTAGCAATTTTTTCATATTATTACCCATTTCAACAATATCAATTTTTTTTTCTGTCGAACTGAAGTGAAAATTTGCGTTACTAAATGCGCGGGAAACACGCAAACAAGCTGGATAATAATACTAGAATCAGTTGATTGAGAATGAAAAGTCCGGATCCGGATCGAATGATTAAACTCTTCCGTCTGGTCAGAGTATCTGGTGGCGTGCTGTCGAAAGCCCAATTTGCGGTCATGTCAGCTGTACGAGGTACCTACGTGAATAAATTATATCGTCCTGTTGTTTTGATGAACTTAATGCCCGGCTGCAGGGCCAGACTCGGATTGTTAGGTGAAAATCAACGCATGTCATGCATTAATTTACTCCCTTATTCGCAACTAATGTTACGTAAGTACACTTGAATTATTATTTTAGTGGCCCAAATGCCGAACACTCTTCAAGTTGATCGGAAGACTGTTGATGCTCATCAATAGTCCGCCTTCTCCATGATGAGTTTTCAGTGGTTTTCTCATCATCTCTGGCAGATGCGGAGAAGTTCCCTTTGGTCCACACCAGATGTATACTTCCTGATCCCAATGCAATATATGAAAAATCTATTAGTCAGACAATGAAAGAAAACCCACTTGATTAAATATAAACCTTGTACATTATAAAAAAGGTAAAAAATAAATGTAACTCCCATAAAAAAAATTAAAAAAAAACGCAAGCACACTTATATAATTTTAGAAGCGCTCATTTTATCCACAAACTACAACAGAAAACCAAAATATTTTCGGATATTTCCTTGAATTTTGCAGGTATAGGTATAGGCATATATTTTTTAAATTTTTGAAAATTTATTTATTTAATGTGTGTGCATAAAATTGTTACAAATTATTTACGGTCTGCAAAATAAGCTAAAAAGCTAGGTATTGGCAGACCTACGTTTCAAATATGTACAATGTCACTACCTGTGAAAACCTTTAATTGGTCTACTCTGTTTTCTTTTAATGTTTATTATAATGATTATTTGACTGTTGGTTTTCCTATAAATAAATATACGTAATATAGGCACAAAGTACATAAGTACCTACATTATGGCTCATGGTTAGTTCGGCTCATTATATTTTTATCATATATCTATCATTACTAAGAAGCGTAAGACTGATCATCCTAACTTCATGTAATAAAACGATCAAGATACACTGCACTTGGTGTACCAATGCAGTGCCCTTTGCACCCTTTGCAGTTTTGGTCCCGTTTAAAGTGCGCATTACAATATATGTTAATTTTTTTTAATTAATTTATACAATTTTACGTTATATGCACATTTTTTTGTGTAAATACTATTTTTAATGAAGCTTAAGCGGCTTGTGTGCTTAAAAATATGAATCAACTTTTAGTCACATTACAATGTTATCTTCATAGAATGACTTTTGTATGTAGATACATACTTTTTCCTATACGGAGATACTTTTTCCTAAGTAACTTTGAATTAGACATTTAAATATAAATTACCAACGTTTAGGTACCTTGTTACAAAAATAAATGAATAAAATACGTGTTTTGAAGCCAATTTTCTACGAAATGCTCAACGATTCCTAAGGTTACGCTGCGTTTACATAAATACTATTAAGGCGCATTAAATCATCTTCGGTCGCTAATTTATATTGCGAACATTTGAAAGTAAAAATTTTTCATAGAGCAAATAATTACGTAGAAAACTTGAAAAAAAAAGTTTTGACGGCTAACTACTAATAAATTCGTCCATGTATAACAAAAATATTTATCATTGGAACGCAACGGCTTCCAAAGTTTTGATCGATATTTTCTTTTACAAAATTCGCCTACACAAAAACGCCATTCTGTTAGGTTGGCACTTCTATGACACGTTTTCGTGTTTCTATTGTGTTAGTAAGAAAAAGAGAAACGAATTCCAATTAAAGCTCTCTCTCTCTCTCTCTCTCTCTCTCTGCTCACTGGGTGACGTCAGACGTGCTCCAATGTTTAACTTACGTTTTCAGCCAGAATAGAAAATGTCAAAATGTTTTTATTTTTTAAATTTATTTATTTATTAAGTGTAACATAATAAACTAAAATCTAGATCACGCCAAACAAGTTTTAACTTGTTTTTCGGCGTGTTTCTTCTACCGAGTTTAAATAGCACTTGTTACATTATTATGGCGGCCTCCGTAGCGTAATGGCTAAGACGCTGGACTCACGATACGAAGGTTCCGGGTTCGATTCCCGGTGAGAACTCAAAAAATCAAAAGTGATTTTTCTCAAGCCTGGGTGTTTGTGACGTTGTTCCCCTCTGTAATTAGGCCTCCTGGCCTGTTGAGGTGGTTAAAAATAAAAAATAAAAAAAATATATATGTAAGTAAAATTTTGTTTAAGTTGTATAATATGAAATAAGTTAAATTAAACCTTTTATACGAGCTAAATAATGTAGAAGTCAAAATAACAGTATATTAAATAAGTGAACTTTTATATCACACTCATTTACACTTTGAAATCTTGATTGCCCATGAGAAAATTCTTCAGAATTTTTTTCCTTTGCGCAAGATGTGTGACGCCTTTCACCTCATCTGGAAGCTTGTTGAATAGTCTTAGTACCATATATTCTTCTGTTCTGCTTCCATTTACTAACATAAAAAATAATCAAATCGTTTTATAATTTTTAATTTTAATTTATTAGACAGTGATAACAAATCTTGACAAAGGCCTATAGCATGTACTTAGATTCCATGTAGATAAGAAAATATTATGGATATTAATTTATATTTACAATGAACGGATGTGTATTTCCTTAAAATATTAATATGAAAAAGGATAGGAGGGTACTTATAGTTTTTATCTTGTACATTATGCTGTTATAATGATATTGCAATCCATCTCATTGTTACAGATGAGATGCTGAGAATTATACAGGTCTAACTCTTTCACACCTACCTAATTTATATTTCACAGATCTTAGCAAGCGTGAAAATAATCAAATACATAGAAAATATGTTCTGTCATGCAAATATTAACTTATAATATTTAATAGATTTTGGTTAATTTTAAGACGATTCAGACATACCTATGCATGTGTTGATAGTTTATGATAAAAAATCTCGAAACATGGAAAATCCTTTTGGAAGTTAGTGCTTATTATTTATATAATATAATTTAATCACCTCAATAGGCCACGAGGCCCAATAAATATAGAGAAGAGAAACAACAACACCCAAATAAAATAAAACACAAATTTTTGATCTAATAAAAAACGTTATAGTAGACAATTTATTTAGGAATTAGTTAAATAAAAATAGTTTTTTTTTAAACAACAGAAGACAGCCTCTTATTCAAAAAACCAAAATATTTTCGTTTCTAGTTGGAGTATCTACCTAAACACTTATAAATAGTTTTGTATTAGCTCTGATGATGGTACGGTGGTACTGAAACTAGTTAGTAATAACTCAATTAAAAAGTTAATAAAAAAACAAAGTGATTTTTATTTTATTTTAAAAAAGTTTACAATGATTTACAAAGTTATTGGTGATAATAAAGAGTTAAAAATTATTTTTTTACATTTTTTATCGAAATTTTAAGTACGTTAAAAGTATATTTATGTTAATACTTAGGATTCAAAGGGTATAAACATAAATAGGTGTTTTATTTTTACAGTAAAGTATTAAATTATGTGTTTGTATTTATCAGGAAAATCAATCTTTAGCCGGAAATGTCGATTCTTAATTATAATAAAGCGTTTTTCTTTTAAGATCACGCGACACTTTAGTCTAGCAAAAAATATTTTACGTTAAAGTTAGGATTATGACACGCTATAATACCACTTTTTTAGAGCATACCACACCACGTGACTCGCGGCCGCTTCCCATACAAACGTATTCCTCGATTTTTCTCCCTGGAATTTAACATTAGAGCAATGATTTTTTCACACATTTTAGATATCAACCAGATGCGTGTTTGCATCGTCTTATTTTTTTGATACAGAATTTTTATTTAAAAAAAAAACAGTATCCGTATTTCCTTATAAAATAGGAGTAGCTTAAAGTTTACATGATAATATTTATGAGAAGCTTTGTGGCAGTGAATAAATCCGGTACTTAGGTAGGTGTATCATTTTGATAACACTAAAATTTGTAACACCGATCTCAGGTGCACAGCCTTTAATTATAAATTGTTGCTTGACTTTTCATATACATTTTTGTAGGCAACTAACTCATTTCACCCAGCAGAGAGGAGAGAACGCCATATCACTCTGCTCTCCTGTCCATCTCTTGCTTCCGGCACTTTCATGCGTCTTCTCATGCATACACGCCGATTATTCCGACTTTTTCACTTTTTTCCTGATCATGCCACGTCTTTCTCGACTTCGCTCGACTTCTAAACCCAGGCACACTCGCATCATAGATGAATTAAGCTGTTCTTTCATCATTTATTCGTTCTACCATACATACAATTTATACTGAATTCCCCAAACCTCCTGTAAGATTTTCTTAGAGGTCTGTTGGACAAATAAGCAGCAGGGTGACATAATAATCAAACAAACAGAATTTAGACGACATTCAAGATACAAAACAGTAAGTAGTGGCAATATTATTACGCAATAAACACACGTCGAACGAGCCTCCAAATTACTATGTCAAATTCTCGTCGTTGCAAGATCTTCACTCTCGTGAAGTTGAATAAAGTCGGAGAGTGTAGTATTGGGTCACTAAACTATACTTTGGTCAACATCCATGACGTTGGCTGGAGTTGATTTAAGTTGCAGGGTGTAATAGGTCAATTCGTGCTTCATACGACTCTATCCATACTTCGGTTAACTTTCGTGAAATTGGATGATATTACAACTTGACATCTCAACATTGAAATCCAGTTTTTGTCTACAAGTATTTGGACACACTCAAAATGTTGTTTGGATGATATTGTTCGAAGTGGGGGTGTGTTGTGGGTCACTTCGTATTTTTAATTTTTTAAAAATATAATATTTATTTAGTACTATATAATTTTTACATAGACTAATATTATTACATTACACGTAATTTTTTTTCTTCTAACTATTCTTATCCTACTATTACACATTTTTAAATTTAGCTATAATATAAATACCTACACTAATATTTTTGATACATATATTTTTTACATACTTTACATTTTGTTCATTTCTTATTTCATCAGGAAATCTCCTCATACATTTTAATGCCCTTATACATTAGACTAGCTTTTCTTTTCTTTTCTAATCTTATATTTTTTGAACCTCTTGTTGCATATTTATGAAAAAAGTCATTGTTTTTTAATTTGTTTTTGCAAATATCTTGGAATGATTCCTTTAACAATTTTGTTAATTTCATTAGGAGCATTATATTTAATTCTTTGGTCTACAGACATATTATTCAAAAGTTTAATCATTTTTTAAATGTTTGTTCTTCTACTGCGCTTCATTTCATGGAAATCTACCCATACTGGTCAACCTTACTTTCGCAAACTTGACCGAAGTTGTGAAGTTAGTGTAGGTAGTAGTGTTGGTCACTTTGTTCATCTTACGACATACGATTCTACTCATACTTCAGTCTTCGGTGAGCTTTCGTGAAGTTGCCTGAAGTTGGAGAGTGTAGTAGGTCATTTTGTACTTGATGCTTCGGAACATTTTCGAGGAACTTCGCAAGAGTGTAGAGACCACCTGTAGTTGAGAGATGGGACTTGGGATTGTTGGGAGTAATATTTTTCGTTACTAGGCCATTATCTGTTATTATCATCATTCGCGTTCCTGTACTAAATGGTAATAAAAGTTGATACCGAAATAAACCCGTGACCGTAAACTGTTTGGTAAACAAAACGAAAGTGAGGTCAAACGAAGAGTAAAGCAGAAATTAGCACGTTATCTCAGATAATATCGAGCCATAATCGGCAGAACAGCGTAAGCGACACTTTTTGCAAATTATGTTTTATCGTGGAAAAATGTTCCTTATTACCCCTTGAATAAGCGGTAAAAACATTATAGCTCTATAAAATTCGTGTAGCTTTTAGCGTTTTAACTGCATAACTTTAATAATCCCGTTTCCGAGACAAAAGATGTCGACAGGAGAAAATCAGTAAAATATGTGATTTTTCAAATGAGATTATTTCGAAAACTATAAGAGAAGCCAAAAAAAATAAAAATTCCAATTTTATAGAATTTTTAGTGTTCTATTACTTTGTAATAAATATATTTTTTTAGTTGGGTTAAGCGTTCTCGAGATTTTTTTTGAAAAAATATAATAAAAAAGGCCAATTTTTTCTGGTTTTTTGAAAATCCTGACTTAAGCTCACCTCCTATTCATCCAGACTTTTGATGCAACCTTTCCTGGACATCACTTAACAAGATTAATTAAGGCAAAGGCTTAATTCTGGAGTAATTAGACTGGGCTATTATAAGTTAATCCAAATAACATAACCCATTAGATTCTTCTTCAAAGACGTAACCGAAGCAATATATGCTAGCAGCAAAACAACACAACAGACGTAAATAAGAAAACTATTAAAAAAACATTAATATTAATCCCATTTTCTGTAATAGGTATGATCAATAATGTTAAAAAAACTTGTACTGCACAATAATTTTTTTTTGAGAAAAAGAAACATTCGAGTTTTTTTTTATTTGCTCAAATATTCCAATTTGGTTAATTTTCAGTCGGAAATAACTGTGCCAGAAAGCAGGAAACAAGTTGTTCTAGAGTGGGATTCAAACCTAGAGATTCCAATCCGGAGTCTTCGAATCTACCACTAGACCACAGCCCGGTTCTTACTTATTTGCCGTTTACATTGTTCTGCCCGATTATGGGTCAATATTGTGTCATTTGTAGCAGATCACGAAGTATTACGATTTGCTATTTTTTTTTATTACTTTGTCTATATTACCAACCTACCTTTATACTTATTCATGTTGTTTTGTCGGAAAACTAAAATAAACTTAATGTTTTCCTTGGCAGGTATCACCAGTATATCGACATGCAGATATACAGGTCAGTACGGCGTCGATACAAGCGTTTAATGACTTGTATCGACGAAATACAAAGAAAAAAGTCGTTGATAAAACGCTTGTATCGACCTCGACCTACCTGTATCACCTATAATCTACATGTCGTCAAATTGGCAATCCTGCTCTTTATCGGCTCTCGTAGAGATATAAAATAATTCTTGAAAAAAAATCTTTGGCGCATCCGGGTTGAAGTCCTGTGGTTAGAGTCGAACTCCCCGGACTAGAATCTCTAGGTTCAAATCACCCTCTACCACAACTAGTTTCCTACTTTCTAAAACAGATGTTTCCGGATATTCGAATGCATCGATATACTCGTATGTATTGGTAAAAGAATATCATACTAACGCAAAAATGTATTAAAAATATCTATTATATAATATTAATTAATCGGATTCAATCATAACAATTTTGCCTATCATACATAATAAAAACTTGTGCAATGGCGTACCTTGGCCCATAAATATTAAAGAATTTACAAAATATTAGTCAGGTAAAATACAAGTTTAAGATTTTTTTGCATTTAGATTTAAGGACACTTTATACGGGACAGAAAACTGAACAGTCTGTACTGTAAATGTGTAGTTTTAAAGCATTATCCTAAGTTTTTATCGTATTAGTACACTCAGGAAATTGTTGATATAGCTAGTAATGAACACAAATTATTGATTTTTTTACGTTTTTAATAGCATTCAATATATCAATATCTACTTAAGCGTTTACATAAAATATTAACTGTCAGCCAAACGTCACGCCGCGGCGCCAACCATTCAATATTCTATACAGTTTTCGCTTTATACGGGACAGTTTACCAACTGCACAAGAAATTGTACAGTTTTCTGTCCCGTATAAAGTGCGAATTATTTATTTATACAGATATAAAGCCAAAACATTATTAACTTTTTACACGAGTATCTAAAAATTTAAAATGTAAAAAAAACGTCCCTATGAGTAAAAAAGTAACGCAACACAATGAAAGGAAAAGTACCATAGAGTTTAATTTTGTTTTTGTACACGTGAGCACGTTGTTTATTGATTCTGTGTTTAATTAAAGTCCGGGTTTGTGTGATATTCTCATTGTTATTGTTGATCGTAAACATGAGGGAGGCCTTCACTTCATCCCCTAAAAATAATCCCTTGTGGTTTCATCTATTTGGTTCTGTATAGTTTAACCCTTTGTCGGAAAGGGAAACATCGATCTCTCTTTTTACTCTCTGATTTATTAATGTCTCTTGTTTAAAAATAAACTTGACAAAAATGAGGTAGTTTAATAGTATTAAATTGATTTTAATTCCTATTTGGTAGACAGTTGACTTTGTTTGATTTTAGTTTAATTAACATTTTAAGTACCTAAGTAAATAAAAATTCATGGACTTGACTTGGGAGGATGCACGGGAGCTGGCGGCCGATCGCTTGACCTGGAAGCAGTTTGTGGAATCCATATGCTCCACATAGGGAGTGGATATGGTATGATGATGATGAAATAAAAATTCAAAGAGCAGTTTTGATAGCGTGATTTTGATAGCAATTATTCATAAATAAGGACAGGAATTAATTAAGAATATTTAATTCACAGCACCTTTCAGGTGATTTCTCTCAAAAATGGCGCTTAATAAATTATCCAATAATAATAATAATAGTTAGTATCCTTTAAGTGATTCTGGTATGATCAAAGTGAAAAATAAATCATAGTTTTTTTGCTTGATCCTTATCCTTTTATATTAATTTATGTTTATCGTAAAACAAAGAAAATTAAGGAACAAGAAAAGAAATAAAAATAACGGTACTGGCATTGATTTTATGTTGTGCCTATTATAACCAACAAACATCAAATAAATGACAATATTTAAAGTTACAGGTGAATAAAAATTAGTATAATTTGTAATAAATAATTAAGTATTTAAAACTTTAAATCCCAAGACCCAAAGATTGCTGTTGAGTACGTATACTACGTATCTACAAACTACTGTTCAACAATAATTCTTTGTAGACCATTACAACCTTCACGATAAAAAATTAAAAGGCAAAAAACGGATGCTGACATTTAAAAAAAAATTCTAGCATAACTACTAACTGTCGAAATTTTAAAATTCGTATTTATGCTCTAAATGCAAAAAAGGAGTAACAGCGTTCTCCTGCTTTTCCTTCGTCATTAATTTCATGTTCATTCCTCGGGCGCTCCTTCTAAGAGTTTCAGAGAAAAAAAAACTGAATAAATCTTTTTGACCGTAAATTAAAAAAAAACAGGAAAATGAAATTCTATGGTAATGAGGAAATCCACTGTTTTCTAAAGTTTTTTTTTTCTACAAACGTACTATTTAACTTCGCAAAAAAAAAAAAAAAATTTATAAGTTATTGATGAAGATACGATTTTTTAAAGTTGCACATTTCAAATACCGCGCCAAATACTACTATGTACTAAGTGCGTCATTTTTGCAGGAGTGACGTCATAAAACGGGCGGCTAACGGCATGGTATTTCTCCAGCCAATAACAAAACTGTCAAAAATCTATGCAAACGATTTCTCCAGCCAACTGTCAACAGCTGTTCTAGGGAGACTGAATGGCGGCCATCTTGTTTTGCGATAGATGCTTGTATGTAGATTGTATTCCGATTGTATTCCATATTAAAATGCCATGTACGCAGTGCCAAACGCAGTCCATTTTCTTGAAATGTGGCCAAGGGGGTTTAAAAACGGAAACGGAAAACACTACACTTAGATACAAGGAGTGACGTCATTGTTTCAGATTTTGAAATGAATGCTATTTTCAAATTTTTTTTTTTTTTTGGGTACATTATTAAGATATTTCATCCGACTTCAAAATTTTTAAATATTCGCGTCTACACGAAAGCATTTTTAAAATTCAATTCCGGGTAGCAGTGGATTTCTCATTGGCAAATTAATATTTAGAATACTTAAAAGCTGCCTTTATTTTAAAATAAAATATCCCCGAATCATAAAAGATACGCCTAGAATCATGCCTGTTCTTTAATAGTAGGTTCAGTTAAAAAATAAACTACATAACTTACAAGCCCCGAAATATTATGGTTCTTACTTACACGAAATATTTTGATTTGTTTACTGGCATTCTCTATGGTAGGTTTTGACAGCTTTGGCTTGACACTTTGATTCGGCAATTCGTGTGTTGTTGTAAAACATTAGCTATTGTTAATATTTCTGGTTATTTTAAGTGATTTTATGAATTAAAATGTCCGTTTAAAAGTTGATGGTAGATAGAAATGACGTTCCAAAATCGTAATATTATACGTACACAGAATACAGATGGTTTAAAATCACATAATGATGATGTTAAAATATACTTTAAAAAAAAGCGTTCTTCACTAGACATTTCCTCAATTTCTCAAGAAGAATATAACGATATGTCTCATCAAAATTATTTTTATGACGACGATTTTAGTGATTCTTTCTTGCAATCAGAAAATACGTTTGTCAATCCTGCCGGAGTAGAGCAGGAATATAGAAATACTGAAGGCAATGTGTATACAATACTAACAAACAGCATTCAGAGATTTTCGTCTGAAGATTTAAAAGCTGAAACATGCAGCGATAAGTTTTATAGTTCTTTTGATATGTCACAAAAAGAAATCAATATAAAACCCAGTATTAATCAGAACTCTGCAGCAACGAATAGCTTGAAAATAGAGCTGAAAACAGATTATGTTCAAATTTATAATGATTCTGCTATTGTCAAACCATTGTTTGATATTCTGGTTGAGTCAATAGAAGAAGAAGATATTTTAGATGATATGAAAATGTTACCTTCAGTTTCGGATATAAGAGATGTTAATAATGTAGATATTGATCTTGCAAGTGCAAATCTAGCCTGTGCATCAGAAGTTCAGAGCAGTATTAAAAACGACGATGTTTTATTTTCTCAAATCAGTGAATCGAACACCAAAAATCTATCTGAAATATGTAAACATTGCAATTATTTTAATTCCACGCCTGCTGCTTTGAGCCGCCATATGAAAAAACATTCAAAAGAAGAGTTTAAATGTTCATATTGTGAAAAAACTTTCATGTCGAAATTAAGTGTACGCTCTCATGAAGATACTCATAAAGTAACAAAACTATACAAGTGCACACAATGTGATAAATCGCTTTCTACATCCAAGGATCTTAGAAAACATATACGCTATCAACATACTCGCAATACTCTGCATGAGTGTCACTTATGTCCATATTCCTCTGTGAAACTTTCTAAGCTGAAACGACATTTTTGTACACACAATGGTGAAGAATCTTTTCATTGCAATCAGTGTTCATATTCATCTCCTGATAAATACAAGTTCAAACTGCACTTAAAAACTCACAACGTTGATAAACATTTAACATGCAATATTCGAAGAATGAATTCCGATGCCAACATGTTAAAAAATCATAAACATGAGCATAAAATAAGGCTGATGTATTCCTGCGCTCTTTGTCCTTGTACTTTTAGCATCAAATCACAATTGATTAATCACATCAAAAACTTACACACATCTGTAAAGCCGATAGAATGTAACAAATATGAAAGCAGTCTCCTAGATCTATTCAGTTTAAAAATTCATAAAAAGATACATACAGGCAAGAAGTTGAAGTGTGAGTATTGTCCGTATCTATCTAAAAACAAGCGACAGTTAAACTTGCATATGCTTTTCCATCCAGGATCCAATCTCAGTAAAAAGCATGCGGTTCTTTCATTTCTCGCCAAACGGAAGAACTATAGCTGCCAAAAATGTGGAGAAAAATTCAGTAGCATCAATGCCCTCAAAACACATTTCTTTTCCCATTATACAAACTCTTCCCATAAGGTAAATGCTTCAAGCAAAACTGACGACCAAATAAGAATTGCTATTTGTAAACAAGATTTGTTAAAAGATGAACCTAACCGTGAAAACGAGGTAAGTTTAGAAGATCTAGATGAGCTGATCCTTTTGGAAGACTTAAAATAACCCACGGACAGTGATTTAGGTCAAGTTCTCGGTATAATTCTCAGTCAAGTATGCCAGAAAATATTTCAGATCAATTGGATGACATGTACGATGAAGAACGTATTAAATGTGATTCCGTGAATACTGAAAATGAGTGATAAAGTGTTTAGGCCTTGATGAATTAATGGAAATCGAAAATGATATTTTTTCTAATGTTCATCAATTTATAATACATAACTTTAAAATTATTGTTGATGTTGTAGTACAGCGGTTCTTAACCTTTTTGACTGGCGACCCTAAAATACACATATTGAAGCCCCACGACCCTGAATGTATTTTCTGATTTTCCAGTGATAAAAACCGTTTAGTAATTATGGAATATGAAAAATTAATAAGAATTAAAAAACGTTTTTTTTTCGACTTTATTGGAATCAAACAAACCAGGATTACAAATATTACACTCATATTAAATGTTCTTTTTTATCTTCAAAACGTTTCTAACTACCTTGGTCAAGTAAATAAGATTTATGCGTGGAGTTAAATTTATAGCAAATGCACTTCATTGCTGAGGAACTTTAAAATTATTGTTGATGTTGTAGTATGTTCCTGATAGTTTGCAATATTTTTATGTTGTTGTTATTGTATCACCTTGTTTTTTTAGAAAATCCAATTGAGAGATTTCCTATATTTTCATAAGACAATATTTACTATTTCATTTAAAAACACAAACAATTTCAATTTCATAATATTAAAAAATAATTTCTTATACCTGATGGTACATATCAAATATTTAAAAAAATATTGATTTCCAAAAGGCTTGAGCGGGTTAATTTTTTGTCTGAATCATGTTTCGTATTACAGAATTAAAAGAAGTTATAAACTATACATTATTTACTTTACGTAGAAAAATTTATAGGTAGTGGTATTAATATAAGAAAAATTGTATTGTATTGTAAATTACTGTTGTATACCAAAGATAATAAAATTAAAGAATATGATTGATCACTTAAAAACGCATAGGAGCTGTAAAATTTATTTATTGTTTTTGTTGTTTATTTCAGCGGTTTTGGTGCATACAAAACGCATTGAAATTATCTAAGAACTGTTTAAAAAAGGTATCTTTCCGTATTGTCTGAGGTTTTTAATGTTATACAAACCAAAATGTTGCTGTATTAAAAATTCTCTGGAACTACTTATGAGATAAAATTATTTTACCTATTGACAAAATTAAAAATATTTATTATATTCGATTTAAAATATTTTTTAAAATTCTATATTTTCACTTTTTTTGAGATTTCCCGCGACCAATCCTAAACCCTTCGCGACCCGTATTTGGGTCGCGACCCGAGGTTAGAAAACGCTGTTGTAGTATGTTCCATTGATAATTTATGTTGTTGTATTGAAGAGATTTCCTATATTTATAAAAATACAAAACACAAACAATGTTAAAATATAATTTGTTGAAATCCAATTTTAAAAATGATAAAACACATTATTTATAGAAAAAGTATAGGTTAGTTGTATGTAATACGTATACCAAAATGTTAACTACAGATTTATGATTGTGTGAAAAATTTATAAGGAAATTGTTTGTTAAAATTCGTGATGTCTACAAGTAACTGTTAAATAAAAGTATGTCTAAATTTATTTTTATTGTTATACAAAAATCTAAATCAATTATACTATTATTTTCACAGCGAATGACATAAAGTTTGAACAGAATAAAGTGTGTATATAATAGTTAAAAACATTCTAAAAGTTGATATGCTTATAATAATACAATAAAGATGTAGTTAGTTGTGTTTCAAAATTTGGTAATCTGTAAACGTGAGAGTTTTTACTTAATATTCTGTTCGCTGACAATAGCTTTTTACACTTAAATTCTGTTCGCTGATGTCTCTAGTGTGTGTATTTAGTGTAAATCTAGATGCAAAATAATAAAGCATTTTTTACCTAGGTACATTACACTAGTTTTGATCCACATTACACCAGCTTTGTACATCTGAGTACAGTTTGCACCCACCATTAAGCGCGCTTTATACGTAATAGAAAACTGTTCAGTTTCTTGTGTAGTTTGCAAACTGTCCCTTATAAAGCGAAAACTGTATGGAATATTGAATGGTCTGCACGACGTTTGGCTGACCTGACAGTTAATGTTTTTTATGTAAACGTTTAAGTAGCTATTGGTGTAATGAATGCTCTTAAAAACGTAGAAAGCAAATAACATATTTACATTATTAGCTTTATTAACAATTTTCTGTGTGCAAAAATATAACAATAACTTACAATTGTGCTTTAAAAATATACATATTTACCGTGTCCTTTGACAGACTACAGTTTCCTGAACAAGAAACTGTACAGTTTTTGGACCCAATTCAATTATCTTGTTATAAATTTTTAATGTACAAGTGCACTGCTTTTACCAAAATGATGCGGTAATCAGTAATAAACCATAGTAAATACTAGATTTCATTTTACTCTATCGCAAGTAAGTATTGTATTATTTGTAAGTGATTTATGCTTGTTTCAGTGTAAATTTATTAGAAAAAAAAATTTGACAATCAAATTAATAGAAAATATTTTTAAGGATAACAATGGTTCAAAGTAACGTAAGATATAAATTTTATTTTATTTAGCAAAAAACCAACATTAATATTTACAAGTACCAACGCCTCCACGTTATATATTTACATTTGAAAATATTTTCGTTCATATACATTGGTTGTAGACACGACAAAATGCCTTTATTATTGGCAAAATAATTTCCTACGTAGAATAAATATATAAGTTAAACCCATAAAAAACTCAAAAAATTATTTATGAGGTAAATATTTAATTGTACAATGACTCAAATAAACATTTGAAGGTACGCAAAAATTTATTATGTTAAAAAAAATTTCCCGTTCAAGAATCACTGCAAAATTTTGTTTTTAGAAATTAAACTGGTTTTAATAACCTAAGTATTCCTGATTTTTGGTTTGGTTCTGTGCATTCATTAAATTATTTTTGTTATCTGCCTATTAATTTGTTTTTAGAAATTAGTGGTACAGTTGTTAAACATTTTTTGGTTTGGTTCTGTACCTACATATATTTTGTAGGTGTAAACATGCACTGCAGAATAGATTTCATTACAATATTTTATAAAACTATATGCAGCTGCTTTAGCAATCTATTTAAATTTATTATATTGATTAGTTACAGTAATCTTCTAAAAGCAATAAGTATTGTAGTTTCATTAAGATCTCGATAGATGTCTCTGTCAGGGTAATTTTAAGCAATAATAATTATTTATCTTTGATCGCCAAATGAGATAATGGATCCTATGCTGGACTAAAAAGTCGCATGCGACACTTCGGAATGGCGAGTGACCTACGGTATAAAATTACCCACTATCCTGAAGTGTCGCATTCGACTTTCAGTCCAGAATAGGGCCCCATGACTGCATTTTCCCCTGAGTTACTCTAATATTTCGTTATTTTTCGAATGAACTAGTTTATATTAAAAAAATAGGTAGGTACCTGTTGTATTAACCGTTATTTTTTCGGGTACCATTTATCTACCCGAAATGAAACAGGTATTATTATTATATTATTTATTGAAAAAAAAGGTTTTATACTTACGTTTTATACTATAGAAATTATGCAATTAAATGTTTAAAAAACTGCGTTTTGTGAAAACTTCTCCAGTAAATTACCTTTATAATAATATTATTAGAAGCAATATTTGTGGGTTACATCTGTTTATTTATTTTTTTTTATAAACATAATAAATGTGTTGATGTTTATTTAGATGTTTGTAAAACCGTTTATGAATAAAAAAAAAATGAAAATACTTATTTAAGTTTTATTTAAAAGAGGGAAAGTATTTAGGTACCTATAAAATTTAATGTTCTTATTGTATCAAAAGTACTTCGAAAATGTCCACTCATAATATTGTCATGTATAAGTTGAATGCTGTAATAAAACGATTGGTATATTTTTCCACTAATTTGTTTCGGAAAAGCTAGTAATTTTTAATTTCGTATCAAACTGAAGCTTTCTATTACTGGTCTTTCAGGATTTCAGGACTGAAAACGTCCACCGGAAGCGGAAAGCGCGCCGAGCCAATTAAATTCTACTTCGATGAAAGCCTTCTAATAAGTTAGTTACTAACGCGACAGTTTCAGGTAATTGTCATTTCAGTATCAGCAGTTTTAGTTTTCAAATCATTTAATCTGTTTCGAAACGACTGCGATTGTATTACGTAGAAAAGAGCACAGTTTCTTCGTGTTTAATTTGGTTTACTTAGTATGTAGTTAGTTAGTAGATAAATATTTCAAACGGGCGAAAAAATCATTGCTTTAGTACTAAATTACGCGGAGAAAATTGAGGACTACGATTGTATGGAGAAATAGCCGCGTGACAGTGCTTGCTCTATATAATATCTTTACTTTCTCAGGCGCCATAATTCCAGTATTAGGCATAAGCCTCTTTTTTGTCTACATTCGTCCTATCCATCATCAAGCGCTGCCATCGTACTCCCGTGTCGTTTTTTATGCTATCAGTTAAACCTATATTGTAGTTAGCAGTTAGCAATATATCTATAGATACTTTTGAGTAATATTATCAGCTTTATTTCGGAGTATTTGTAGGCATTTTTAAAAGCAAAAGAGAAGTTGGACATAGAAACAATGTTTGCTTAAAAACTTTGAGTACAACAATAAACGACCCTTCGAATTTATTTGCAGAATTTTCAACAAAGTTAGAGTTCTGATCGTAAAGATACAAATAGAGAAACAGAAACTTGCAATGCAGTGTTGGCTTCTTTCTGCTTTTATTATTTTAGATGCAATGAATGGAATTAATTAAACTTCCTACGAAAAGTCTAAGGCGTGCTTTCAATAGAAAAGCTGAGGAAAAACCTTGGTGTATTATAAAACTCGTCTAAATAATGAGTCTCTAAGACTCTTTCATATCGCAAATATGAAGCAGAATATTCAGAAAATAATTATTAAATGAAAACGCAAACTCTTCAGTAGGAATACTCCATATTTAGGTAGTGTGCAAAATTACTGGTGGATCAGGAAGCCATACGTTAATTTAAAAAGGTAAAGTTTCCGGTAAATGGAATTTATATTGCGATATTCATATTTGATGTTTCCAAGTACTCGTACCTGTTAATATTTATCTGTTTACATAACAACTATAAGGGTTTGTATATACATAATATGTCTGTTAATATGTTATTATACCTGTATATTAAAAATAAGAGTACTGTTGAAAGGTACACAATAATAATTAATAAATACATAGTCCACATGGTCGATTTTAAAGACCACAAATTGACGAATATTATCTTTCAAAGTGCCCTTGGTCGAAAGAGACTATTTACTGCCTACACATTGAGTCATAAAAACTACTAACTAACTAACTAACGAACCATCACGCCATTTCGCCGAAGGGGTAGGCAGAGAGGATAGAACGCCACACCACTCTGTCCTGGCACACTTCTCTTGCTTCCTCCACATTCATACATCTTCTCATGCACGCACGTCGATTATTCCGACTTCTTACATGCCCACTTTCAAGCACTTGTTTTACTTGATCATGCCATGTCTTTCTCGGCCTTCCTCGATTTCTACATCCAGGCACAGTCGCATCATATATTTTTTTAGCCGTTCTTTTCATCATACATTCGCTCTACATGACCGAACCATCGTAAAAAACCCTTTCTTAATTTTGTCGATAATGCTTATCTCAGCCTTGCACTCTGTTCTAATTTCGACATTTGTACACCTATCATACATAATCTTACCACACATTCGCCTGAGAGATCGCATTTCAACTGCACTCAATCTACTTTCATCCTTCTTTTTCCAACACCACGCTTCACTACCATACATAAAGGTTAAAACTACTATCGGAATAAAAAAAAAAGTTGTTTTACTTTAATTTATTTATGTTCTTTCGCCTACTTTTATGACTAATCACTAATCACTAATCACTAATCGTGTTTAGTCCGTCTGACCCAAAATTTACACATTCCATGAGAGTAACATAACATACCACCTAGTAGATGGCAGATAATGTAATAATGCTTATTTTTCAATGACATACAACAGTCCTACCTACAGTTATGTTCGCCTCGTGGCGTAGCTAGCGGTGGCGCGTTGTGCTGACATGCATTATGTCGCGGGTTCGATTCCCGATGGGGGTCAAAATGAAAGATTTATTTGAATGTGTTTTTCGCATACAATTATTTCGTATGTGATACCTAGGGCTGGCACCGAAGCGTAAGACTGATCACCTTGCCTTCATTTAAAAAATGATCAAAACTCGCGGCACTTGTGTATCAATGCAGTGCCCTATGCACCATTGGGCGCGGATAAGGGAGAGAGAGAGAGAGAGAAAACAGTATCTACAGTTATCAGTTATGTAATATTACTTACTTAGATTGGAACACTCACTTAAACTCATTGAAAACGATCTTGAATGTTTCTTGTCAAACTCATAGTAAACGATCACGAATGTTTCTTCTCAAACTCATAGAAAACGATCACGAATGTTTCTTCTCAAACTCATAGAAAACGATCACGAATGTTTCTTCTCAAACTCATAGACAACGATTACGAATGTTTCTTCTCAAACTCATAGAAAACGGTCACGAATGTTTCTTCTCAAACTCATAGAAAACGATCACGAATGTTTCATCTCAAAGTCATAGAAAACAATCACGAATGTTTCTTCCATCCTTTACATAATGATATGTAGGATGTTTTGTAAATGCCGGGAAGCTCTTTGTTAACCAGATTATTATAAACAAATTGTGCAATAAATACTGTAAAAAAACAATAAGTTATGTAAGTACTTATTTTGTATTTCCAAACATGCTGCTATAAGTCGACTGCGACATTACAGCATTACAAGAAGTAGATAAGTAGGTACACATTTGAATAATTCTACGTTAGATTGAACAATTGAATACATTTCCCTGTGCAATAAAAAATGCTGGAAATGCACTTTCTGAACAGAAGTTGTGGTATATCTTAACACAAATAAAAAATTCCTTAAAATGCAAGGTTTGCCATTCAAATGAATACATAATGCTAGTTCCGTCTTGGCTAAACTTAATATACATAGTTAGGGATCAGTAGCACGATGGGCGTATATTTTTATTTAAGGATCGTGCAAAAGCTAGTAAAAAAAACATGTTTTGTCCAAACTTAGAATATAGTACCAAGATGGTGGTGCTCAGTAAATGTGGTCTCAAAGTAAGATAATACAATAAAAAGTGGCTGGCTTACCTAGAATTCGATGTGCTCTTTAATTCATAATTATTTTTATTTTGCCGTCACCTTTGGTTATACCGATAATTGAAACAATATTTCAAAAAGAGGGCTTCACGTTATTTTTTACATACAATTTGTACATTTTTAAAAAATTGGTCACGATATGAAAATTTCCTTAGAAAATAGGATGAGTACATATTATAATATTATAAATGTATGTGATCACTTTTAAATCCGGAATATTATATCGAACACACCTAAATTTTGAACGCTAGTTTTATGTACTCAACAGATACATATACAGATACAGAGAAGCTCTGGATACGATTTTTTTAAATTATCTAGGCTTCTTATGATCTGTCATTGGCTGGGTTAGTGGCCACTTAATGTATTACAACATTCCCTATTCCTTTCATCAACTGATAATCATATATATCAAATTTTTGAAACCTTGTAGGTATATTGTAATCTCTTTCGTCATATCGCTGTCGCAAAGTTAAAGACATCTGTTGAGAAAATTGTCAAGCATTTTAGCTATCTCCCTTATTCTTATACAGAACTTATCTGTATGTGTTGAGATATTCATTTATTTGTTTTGTTTTATTAATGTTGTTAGATAAAAGAGATTCATGGAAAAAGCTTTTGTCGGTAATTCATGAAAAACGTAATAATGTATTTTATAATTAAAAATTGATAAAAGCAATCTTATGATATTTGCACGTATTTCAATAAATAAATTTATTTTCAATGAAGTTAAACAGCTTGTGCATGTAGATAGGAATGAAGTAAAGGTGGAGCATGGATAATTACGTAAGAATCATTCGCTAAGTTATTGTTAAATTTGTCCAATAGGATGCTTAACTGACAACTCTGTTATTTTGTATTGTCTCAATCTTATGCAGCCATTGTAGTATTTTCAGATACAAACGAGATTCTTCCAATATCGTGCAACGGGCCTCTAAGCTCAGGTAGGGGCTTGAGGTTCTTTGGCAAATACTCACCGAACACAGCACTACTGGTAGAAAACAAACTGCCCGCATTTCTTTCAAACAGACTGAAGATTGGGTCAGGTAGATAGTGTTGAATAATTGCAAATGTTTCGCGGCTTGAATGCCAAAGTGACTGAAAACACAGCGGATTAATCTTATCGGAGCGAGAAGCGAATTTTAACTCAGAGCTATGCATTTCTGATGGATAGGAGCGAAGATAATTACTTTTTGCGCTGACTCTGAAGTTCCCCCTTCCGGAATTTGACTTTTAATACTGTTTCTTGTTTTCTTACGCTATGCTGCGAGTTTCATTATATTTCAAGTGCTGCTTTAGCCTATGTCAAGTTTGTTCACGTACTCCTTTCCGTTTTAAGAGGCACAACTTGAATGGAGAAATATAGAAAACTTTTAAATGATGTTTATTTGAAGGAATATTCATACGGGAGTGCACCTGACCTTACGGGTTCCGGAAAGCATAATTATTTTATCTATCTACAGAAACCATGAAAATTTCATTCCTTTTCTTAAATTAGTAAATTGAGTTATACATTTAAGCTACTCCTACCAGTCCTCTCCCTTATCCGCACTTAATGGTGCATAGGGCACTGCATCGGTACACCAAGTGCAGTGAATCTTGATCATTTGTTACATGAAGGCATGATCTGTCTTACGTTTTAGCGCCAGTCCAAGCATACATATACACCGTGTCCCACGATGAGACCGCGAAACTCCGGAGGGTGATTGTTCATGGTATTCTGAGAAAAAAATCCTTATAAAAGTTTTTTGATCCGGGCATTTTTAATAATGAATTAAAAAAAAGTATTAAAATAAAAAGCGACTATGTAATACTGGCTTCTGTTTGAAATGCTAGCGGTGGCGGGGTGGCGGTGGGCGGGGAGGAGTGGGGGTCCGCTTGGTCACCGAGCGCCTTGTATGGACATTCAAAATTCGAATTTCATATCCGAATAGGGTCGCGCTTCGCTTTGCGCTTATTGGTGGAGGTTACGTGGTGTTGGCCAGTTCAAAAATAGACGGTATTACACGCGTGAATTTTTATTCATATTTTTTAATCATTTTTTTAAGAAATTAGAATTGAGTTTTTTGAAAAACTTTATTAAGATTTTTTTCTTAGAATATCATGAATAATCTATGTGAAAATCACATTTAAATAAATATTTCATATTGACCCCGCGGGGAATCAAACCCGCGACCTCATGCATGGAAGCCAAACACTTGAAAAACGGAATAACCTTTCCAGTCCCATAATTTTGATATGAATTAGATTTTCGACATTTTTTCAATTCATTCTTGCATAATAATAAATCTAGGTGTCTAGTCATCCATTTTCTCTTCCTTCTTTGTGTAGTAATAAGGATGTCAATAAATTCTAATTGATGCAAACCTGTTATGATTACATAAAACCCGGTATTTGTGATCAAGGATTTGGACACACTCAAAATGATGTTTACTAATGATTAATTTACTTAATGAGAATATCATATTATAAGTAATATACAAATTTATGCTACCTATAAACGAATTAAACCAACCCTATCATTAGGAAATTGACACCCGCAATAGCGTTACTTTACAATGCCACGTGGGAATAAGCTCATTTAGGATGAGTGTTTCATTACGGTACAAAGGTAACTGTTAAAAATTATTTAAATCAAACTCGATTTTGGTTCTACATGTTCAAACAATTTTAAAAATGCCCTAACACGGTGGAATAAGGTCACAAAATAAAAATTAACAAATAGAACCAAAATCGAGTTGAAATAATATGTTACGGAGTTCTCTCTAAAGTTGCACATTTCAAATACCGCGCCAAATACTACTATGTACTAAGTGCGTCATTTTTGCAAGAGTGACGTCATGAAACGGGTGGATAACGGCTCGGCGGTAGGTGATAGATATTTCTGCAGGCAGTAACAAAACTGTCAAAAATCTATGCGAACTGATGCGGGACGGACGGCCGGAGCAGCAAATAATATACCGTCAACTCAACTGTTAGATATACTGTTAACAGCTGTTCTAGGGAGACTGAATGGCGGCCATCTTGTTTTGGGATAGAAGCTTGTATGTAGATTGTATTAGATTAAATATGTGCGTAGATTTTCACGGTCGTTGATGATTCTGTTTGTTTTGTTTTTTGGGATTATCCGTGGCCGAAACGTCGAAAGGGAAAAAAAAACATAGCACGTATAGTCCCAAAAACCAAAACAAATATAATGTATTCAGATTGTATTCCATATTAAAATGCCATGGAACGCGGTCCACTTTCTTGAAATGTGGCTACGGGGACTTAAAAACGGAAACCGGAAACACTACACTTAGATACAAGGAGTGACGTCATTGTTTAAGATTTTGAAATGAATGCTGTTTTCAACATTTTTTATTTATTTTTGCGTGCATTTTTTAGATATTTCATCCCACTTTAAAATTTTTAAATATTCGCGTCTACACGAAAGCATTTTTAGAATTCAATTTCGGGTAACAGTGGATTTCCTCTTTGTAACACTTAAACATGTTTACTTTATCTAGTATTAAATTAATGTACATAAAACGCTCGGAGAAGTTATATCGTTGCACATAATTAACCTACATGTCCTCTTTGTTGCAGTTCGGAGTTCAATTTTTCTTTAACAACTTGAAATTTCAAGAATTCACAAGAACTGCCCCCCGTTGTGCTTTTACTGGCTTCTATCCAAAAGATGACAAATAAACATTGGTATGGTTCATAAATAACAGTTATTATCTGCTAATAAAATACGAAACAAGTTGTTATGAATCTCCCGAGAGACAAACGAGCTTTTTACAATACAAGACATTAATACAAGTAATTTTCAACTAGAAAAAAAACGATAAACGAATAATGTGTCTACTATCTTTGTCACAAATATATCTACTCATAAATTAGTTTCATAAATGAAAAAAAAAATTACTACTTTCATTTTTCACCAACGAATGTGTGGTTACACTATGTATGATAGGTGTACAAATGTCGAAATTAGAGCAGAGTGCAAGGCTGAGATAAGCATTATCGACAAAATTAGGAAAGGGCTTTTACGATGGTTTGGTCATGTGGAAGCGAATGAGTGATGAAAGAACGGCTAAAAGAAGTTTAAATGCAAGTGTGCCTGGATGTAGAAGCCGAGGAAGGCCGAAAAAGACATGGCATTACCAAGTACGTCAAGTACTTGAAAGTGGACATGTGAAAAGTCGGAATAATCGGCGTATGTGCATGAGAAGATGTATGAATGTAGTGGAAGCAAAGAATGTCAGGACTGAGTGGTATGGGCGTTCTATCCTCTCTGCCTACTTCTACGGAGAAATGGCGTGATGGTTAGTTAGTTAAATTAAGTTTGAGGTCCTGTGGTTTAGAAATCGACCTCTGTGGGAATCAAACCACTACACCGTGAGGCGATCAACATTGAAAAAAAACTGGTTTGAAATGTTACTCGTATGAGTATGTCTGTAGGTAACTTCACATAAATTGATTTTTAATTAAACACTCGTGTACCTAGGTCTGATGGATTCCACTCGATCATACGAAAATAATATATCTTTGTCAAAATCACACGCAAACATCAATCATTAAAATAAAGCTTTTTTGTCAAGAGATAACTTGAATGGAATATTATTTTATACGGAATATGGTGGATATAAAAACCAATAAAAAGATTAACTTCGATTTGTGTGAAAGCACTAAAAATAAAGAATTGATATGAGTCAAGGTCCCGTACCAAAGAAAAAATTGATTTACCTTTTAATTAGTTTACTACTAAGTACTACAATGAAAGCCCCACCCTTTCCCTAGACCGCTTTAAAGACTATTGAGTCTTTTTGCAGTCCAGCCAACTCTACCGATTTTTTTAACAAGCTAAACCGCGATTTTAAGATTGTTAGTGTGATAAAAATACGGATGAATTTACGTTGTGTACGCGAACAAATGCTTTCATTGTACCCCTACCACTGCCTCGACTTATGTATTATAATTGTCATTGTTTCCATCACCCAAACCAACCAGAGTCGGCCCAAATAACAGTAGAAGGGTATGTTAGTTTCTACCCCGATCATTATTTTTTAGTAACTACTTAGTACTAATAGTTATATTTATTTCCGTGATGTATACCACATATTAAGCAATTTGTATAATTAGCGGTATCAAAATTAAAAATTGGCCTCGTTTACGCATGTAATAAAATAATCAAGATACACTGTCCTTGGTGTACCAATCCAGTGCCCTATGCACCAGTGGGTGCGGATAAAAGAAAGTAGTAATAGTAGTAATAACAACTGATTAAGGTTACTTTTGTAAAGCCTCGGATGTAGGATGTGCGCATGCGCCCAGTAACTTCCTGTTGTCAGAAAATAACAGGATTCGGTTAGTAATATTATTTCATTTCAGAAAATCACAGGACCTTCCAAGAACTTTTATAAATGTAATTAAAAAAAAGAGTGGATTTCTATTGAAAAAGGTATTGCGCTCGATTACGATCAAATCAGTATCATGTTTCTAAGATTTATCTCAGTATTTTTTGAAATTACTTAATTTTAATGACTTCTTTAGATCAAAATACCTAGAAATTTTTTTTTAAATTTCAGCAGCAAACTTAATTATTTATTCTAAGTAATGGTTTTGATTACAAAGATAGAATCAAGTAATGCTAAGGAAAGGGATAAAACGAACTTAAATCTACATTGGATAATATTTAATGGACTACGGAGCAGTAAAAAAAAAATTCTAGATGCTTAGGTACGAAAATAAAACTAAAAATATAAAAAAAAACATATTTATGTCCGTAATTAATTTTTCAAATATCGAAATCGCGATTTTCCGCCAAAACAGGTAATTTTACGGTAGGATTGTGTATTAACATTTTAACGAAGTTTTGATGTAAATAGATCCTAAAATAGAAAAAAGTACATAGCCACTTCTTTGGTTCCACGCATCAACTATGTATTCATTACGACCCCTTTTTGTGCGCCTTAGCGCTCTCTTTAGAGACGGGTGCTTTTAAAGCATCCGTTTGCGGTCAATCCATGTTATAAATTTGACTCCATTTTTATAAGCTTGGAGCGCCGCCATCTTGGTCCCACGTTTTAAGTATATTGGACAAAATACGATTCTAGCTATGGTATGTCCCTCAATAGATAGCTGCTAATACAATTACAGTTGTTTTATGAGCTGAGAGATGTCACGGTTAGTTTTTATTGCACTTGTAGGCTTTTCAATGGAAACGCAACGGAAAAGGCTCAGATTAAGTAGTTGCAAAACAAGTTGATTGTTTAGAGTTTTTCATTGTCCCGAGTCTTGTTATACTGGATGTCTCTATTATCAAGGGGGCCTTTCTAAAGAAGGAAAACTCGAACAAGAGATGGATGAAATAATATCAAACAAAGGAGTGGAAGATATACAAAGTGAAAAGCTTTGTGACTTTAGTGGGAAGTTTGAGAAACTGCTGTCTACTGAGTTAACACAACGGATGTACGAAAAATTAACAAAGTTTTGATCCATTTGTACGTGGGTGTTTTAAATTAGTTAAGATCTTGTAACAGCAATTGAATACAAGAAATCTTACGCAACGTACACGGTAAATATCAAGTGACTGACTGACTGACACAGTAAAAAGTAAGTTAATTTAACTTATTCTCAAAATTAATAAATCGACTCTTCTTTTTTCTCTCTTTAACCACGTTCGCTCCTATGTGGTGCATTTGGACATCACTAGATCCCTCCAGATGATCCTATCGCCAGCCAGCTCTCTCGCCACCTCCCACGTCAGGCCCGCATTCATCAGCTCCGCCGAGGACACCCGGAAGATGGTCATCGACGGTCACCAGGACGGAGGGATCCTGCAGACGTAAAGAAGAGGCAGCTCGGGTTCAGGCACTCCCGAGGTATCCGGAGTCCATACCAAATACCAATTATTTGTCATTTTTTCGCCGACATATCAAAAAATCATAAAACTTAATATTTTTAAAGAAGTCTGAATCTTGACGTACGGTAGACACAAAGTTATCTCAGGATTGCGATCTACGTCACAATTGTGACGTAAATATAAAATATATGATGATAATCTGGGAAATTTCTGTGATAATTACCGGCACAACCACATTTTATATACATTAGCGATTACAGCGCAGAAGTGTCTTTTTTTCTTCTCGTGGCAACGTCCCGTTGATAATAACGCATTCTATAACATCAGTTTCTTCCGCTGCTTTCTATCTTGGCATCCAGACTACCAGTCAGCAAATTTCTTTCTTTCTTCTCTAGACATTTCGCCCCACCGCCACCGCCATGCACCACCGTCTCCACTGTCTATCTCGTGGTCTCATTTCCTGATAACGTTGACAACGCTATTTGTCAAGACCTTTCAAGAGACATTCTTCGGAAATGTCCCGTCCACTGTAAATGACCTGCCCCAGAGAAATAAAGTTTGGATCCACAACAATCTAGATTGATCACCTGATAACTTAGACTCAATTTTTCTTTAATAAGATTTGATCTGAGAACTTGGTTGCTAGATCGGAAGTTATTTTACTAAGGTTTTTTTTTCTTGTTCATCATAAATATTTTGTATTTTGTTTGCAAGAGTATGTTTTGTGTATTTTAATTTTGTATTTAACATATGTTTTTGCACCTACTGACGAGTTGCAGTAGGCAACTCAGTAGGACATGTTATTATGTGAAAAACACATTTAAAAAAAAAATTTTACATTGACTTATTTCATATTGGCAATGAAGGTAATACTTAATAGTTCAAAGCACAAAACCTATTTCATTTCTGTTCATTGCACACGTACGATACTGCACTTACCTAATATAGTGGCATATTTTATTCACCATTAAAATATTCAGCTTGTGTCGCCTGAAAATTGCCGTAGAATAATGCCACCCACAATATACAATCGGAGTCATCCCCTCAACAGAATATAGTCCGGATAATTATTGAGATTTCATACAGAAATTCGTGGTTGGAATAGCGTTCAACCAGTACATATGCAAGCAGGTTGATATAATTTTAAGAATGTCAAAATCTTTACATATATTTGATTTTTTCACTTGTGAAGTTGGCATAACGTAATAATTATAAATATTATTAACTATTACAAATTAAAAACTATGTTATGAGTGTTACATAGCCTTATGTAACACTCAAAATACATTTTATCGGGGATGATTTTTTTTATTATCTCAAAAGAAACGAAGGGAAAAAAGTTTTTTTTGCATTACAGCCGAAAAATTATAAAAAAGCATAATACACCCGCCTCGTGGTGCGGGTTCGATTCTCGTAGGTGTCAACATGGAATATTTATATAAAATGTGATTTTCTCGTTGATTTTTCATGCATGATAGCTTGGAATGGCACTAAAGCGTAAAATTGATCATCTTACCTTCATTATAACAATTCATCAAGATTAACCGTATTTTGTGTAGGTACCATGCACCATCGGGTGCGGATAAGGGAAAGCAGTAGCATGTAGTTAGGTCTAATCAGGCCAGTACTAACATACGGCTGTGTTGGGCCTTAACAAAAAAACAGTGAAAGGATCTTGGACATTTTCGAGAGGAAGATTCTACGACGAATATAAGAAGCTGTACAAGAAAAAGGGAAATGGCGCTCCAGATACAACCAGGAGTTGTATTACCTATATGAGGAACCTCCCATCACAAGGCATATAAAGATATGAAGACTCCGCTGGGCAGACCATGTCGCAAGCTAAACCGCGATATTAAAATTGCTAGTGTGATAAAAATATGGATGAATTTATGATTATGTACGCGAACAAATGCTTTCATTGTACCCCTACCAAGTCTAAACCTTATGTATAATAATTGTCATTGTTTCCATCAAAAACCAACCAGAGTCGGCCCAAATTAACAGTAGTAGGGTATGTTAGTTTTATCCCGAACAATGCTTTTATTGTAGTAATTACAACCACCCGTGTGGAGACCGGTATCCCGCCTCGCCATCACCCAAACCAACCAGACATTGGCCCGTGCATCCGAGTAGTCAGGGTCTCAATGGAGGGGGATTAGGGAAAAGAGGGGAGGGGACAGAACGCATGTGAGCATCTCACACAAAAATCGGTAGAGTTGGCTGGACTGAAAAAATACTCTATAGTCTTTAAAGCAGTCAAGGGAAAGGGTGAGGCTTTCATTGTAGACCATGTCGCAAGGATGGAGGACATCTGAACACCTGATCCATAAACCAATGGGTCGAAGGAGTATCAGGAGACCTAAATTAAGGTGG
This sequence comes from Micrasema minimum, assembly GCA_022494985.1. Lineage (NCBI taxonomy): Eukaryota > Metazoa > Arthropoda > Insecta > Trichoptera > Brachycentridae > Micrasema > Micrasema minimum. Next base: position 69,280 of record JAGVSP010001032.1, read on the forward strand.
ATGGACTCTGTGGAGATGAAGTAGCCGGAGACAGACGCGAGTGGAGACGTTTCTTGGAGGCGGCTAGGACCCTCAATGGGTTTTAGCGCCGGAGATTGATTGATTGATAGAGTAGCATGTAGTAGTGTTAGTGGTCGGACATTACGAATTATGTTCATAACAAATCAGAAGCGGCTGAACAAATCAGAGTTATGTGACCTGTGGAACACCACAGTACTAGATTTCCATTCCGATAATAGTAATAATCATTATTGGGGATTGTTTATTTAGTTGGAAGTGGGTGCAATCCCGCCTAACAGATCGCTCTATCCAACAATGGGCTGTTGATAATTAAACGCGAGAATAGAATATTAAATTTCAATTCTGAATAGATAGCAGCCGTCTGCTGAACGTCCGGGAAGTATTGCAAATAAAGGCGGCGGAATTTCCCCCAATACAGGGTGCTTAAAATTATATTTAAGTGAGTAGTTTGGGAGTTGGGTTTTCTCGTATGAAGTGGTTGGAGCGTTGGTTTTTCACGCATAAAGTCGCAGGTTTGATACCCTATAATAATAAAA